>PVIJ01001174.1:159995-216279 GCA_004024925.1 Scalopus aquaticus | reverse complement strand
TTGGTTTTGTCTTCATGGTTTCTTGTAGTAAGTTTTGGAGTGGGGGTTTGGTAGCGATGAATTTCTGTAGTTTCTGTTTGTCAGAGAATGTCCATATTCTTTCTTCATAGAGGAAGGAGAGCTTTGCAGGGTAGAGTATTTTTGGTTGACATTTGTTGGCATGTAGTATATTACATATGTCTCTCCATTCTCTTCTTGCTTTTAATGTTTCTTCAGAGAAATCTGATGTCAGCCTGATTGGGTTTCATTTGTAGGTTATTTGTTTCTTTGTCCTCATCATTTTCAATATATTTTCCTTGTCTTGAATTCTCGATAGTTTTACTATCATATGTCTTGGTCTCTACCTAACATGGCACCCAAACACTGCAATCACCCACTATTCTCTTCTCTTATTTTATTTTTATCTATATATTTTTTCACAAATTAGCAAGTATGTTTATCTGCTTATGATTGATTTTGTCCTTAGAGTATAAGCTCCTTAAAAACGGGAGTTGTGATTGTTCATTGTTGTTTCCCTAGTAGTGTTCAATAAGTACTTGTTGAAAGAATGAATGAAAAGTGGCCTGACGAAGGGTACCAAAATTGATTCTATTTTCTGCTTTTTTCTTCCCATAGAATTTTGCTATGTATTTGGAAGTAGTATTTAGGTAAAAGAAATGTTCTTAGTAGTAGGAACCATTTTACCTACCAGTTAGCAATCTTATTTCCTCCCCAATAACAGTTAGCATTTCTGTGATCTATTTATCTCAGACATTAACTCTGATAATGTATAACCCACAAACATATTCCTGAAGTGAAATAATTAATGCCCATCAGGGATGTCTGGTGACTGTTGAAGGCAAGACTACCTGTGGTTTACAAGTGGCTAGTTGAGAGATTTTTCTCAAGTGCTTCCTGCGTTAGGATGCTATGATAGGTATTGAAAAGTCATTTTATGCTTTCTAGAATCTTGCAATCTATTTTGAGATAAAAACCTTATCTGTATAAAATGTGAGAATTGTTATAAAATTTTGAGAAATGCAAGATATAAGACAAATGCAAATGAAAATTGATTATTAGCTTTTGGAGATACACACACACACACACACACACCACACACACACACACACACACACACACACGGCAATTGAATTAGAATGGTCTAGAATTTCTGGAAATCAAGTTTTAATGTAGAATGTGAAGGCAATAAAGAAAGTAGATGCATTCTTTTTGGTGCTTTTGTATTCACAAACCCTGCAATCTTTACCTAAGTGTTTCCAGGACTCTGTTCCCTCTTCTTTATAACATTTGCTTTCTGTTTTTCTCCTTTATGAATTTGTAGTAAGTTAATGTCCAACTAGTTGCCATGTGAACAACATGACAATTATTTCTTTAAATCATATATTGGCCATCACATGATGTTATTCAAACTATGTCCCTAGTGTTGCTTATTGGACTACATTGGCCTTTTGAAATTGATACCTTCTATTAACCCCTCCAGATTGTCTCTTGATGTTTTTCTTCCATGCTTTGTGTCCTGATGGGCTGAGCTGTAAGACTGCTTAGGTTTCAGTGGGAAAAAGTGGAAGAAATGGGCATGAGAGTGAGTGTGGTTAGAGCAAGTACTTACTTTAACATGGGTCATTGGGTTGTAAAGTTCTTAGAAATTTGGACTTTAAACAAAAAGACATATTATGAAAGCAGGTCCTTAAGTAACATCATTTAGTTCAGTGTCAATTTGGGTTACTGTTTTCTCATTAACAATGAAAAGATGGTGAAAGAAAGGATGTACTTGATGACTTGCCATTTTTGTTCAATTTGCTCTGGGTCTCATGTCTTTGCCTCTCATTAGGCAGCTCTCTCTATATAGCCCTTTCTATCTCCTGGTATGAGGGAGCTGCTTATTTCCCTCACATCTTCAAGCTTCTGGTGATAACATCTTCTATCCTTTGATTAATTTTGGGGTACAGCACTAACCCTTGTGCTTTCCCTCAAACACACTCTTACTTTTATAATTAGTACCTGTTTTAATCATCCTGACTGCTCACTTTGCTAAACAGGAAGGAAATCAGAATCTGAATGTCTGAAGGTGAGGTGACATGTCTGTCTCTCATTCTTGAGTCTGGAACCAGTTCCTCTGTGTAGGTTACTTAAATAGTATGGGAAGATGGGTAATTGAATTTTGCCGTTTAAGATGGCTTCGATCATTCTAGCCACTTGAAAAATTAATCCCTACTGTTAACATGGAAGGAATGACAAAACAGTCAGCTACTGACAGGATTAAGGATGTCAGAACTAAGTCTGGGATTGACTACTGCTATTGAAAATCTGGTATATATCACGAATAGACATGAGACACATCAGGATGATCTCTTGGTTTGGGATATAGTGCTATTTACCACTTTATTAGGCCAAAGGAGTGGTGACTGAGGTCATGCAGTTTTGGGCTATCCAAACGCAAAATACCGTTCAGTATGCCTGTGTGTATATGTGAGTGCACACATGTGTGCATGCACAGTGTGCGCAATGTACTAGTATATACTTACTTATAGGTAAGCATCATCAAGAGAGAAATGTTAAACCAGTTCACTGGCAATAAAAGGCAGAAGGTAGTCATATTGGGTTACCAGAGCAATAAAAATAGATGAAAGAGCTGGAGTATTTTTGCAATAGTCTCTTGAGAATAAAAAGTTCTCAGGTAAAATACCCAGGGGCATAGGACTGGAGAAAATGTTCTAGCACTGGATAGTGATGTGATGGCTGCCTAAAATTGTTAATATGTTTAGTAACACTGAATTATTCTTTATTAAAATAGCTATCAAGGTAAGTTTTATAGTATGTGTCTTTTACCATGATAGAAAGAAAATTTAAAATATTTTTTCTACTTATTCAAAGATTTAGGATATTTTCCTTCTTTTGAGTCAAGTAAGTATATTTATCTATTGTACATAACAGATGGAACTTCATTTCTTTGTTTTAAAAGATTTATTTATTTATGCATACAAGCTGGGGTACAGGTCAGAGGCGTGGGGTGGCGAGAGGGTTCACCAGAGACAGAGTGGGGAGCAGAACAGGCATATCGACTGAAATACACTGCTGGGGGGAGCAATGGGCGAGGCAGGAGTGGTCTACTGCGCCATGTGGGAATCTCCCCTTCCAGGCGTCCAACTCCCGTTGCTGCTGACAGCTCCACAGCTCAGCGCTTAACCACTGCGCCACCAGGGAGGCCCGAAATTTCATTTCTTTACAAAAGAAACTCTCCGTAGTTAGATGAAATCATGCCCATTCGAATGACTAACAAATAGCCATTAAAATGTTTGTAATAAGATTAGAATTCTCATTTTTAAGCCTAGTGAAATCCCACATGCTATTAGACCTAATATACGTCTTCAAGTTATATGTGTGGAGTTAGGGTAGGTGTCAGCAGTTCAGGTCTTAGTGTTAAGTGGATTCATAGTCTACCTTTTCTGATACCAGATATGGGACTAAAGCAAGATACAGTATTTTCTTTTTTTTTTTAAAGTTTTTTAACATTTATTTTATGCATACAAGCTGGGGTGCAGGCCAGAGGCGTGGGACGGTGAGAGGATTCACCAGAGACAGAGTAGGGAGCAGAACAGGCAGATCGACGGAAATACACTGCTGAGGGGAGCAGCGGGTGAGGCAGGAGAGGTCTGCCGGGCCATGTGGGAATCTCCCCATCTGGGCATTGAACTTGTGTCGCCACTGCTGGCACCTCCACAGCGCTGCACTTTAACCCACTGTGCCACCGGTTAGGCCCAAGATACAGTATTTTCTCATGTCTCAGTTTCCACACTAGTAAAATGGGCTAAAATATCTATTTTACCATGATGTAAAAATTGAAAAAATTGAAAAAGTTCATGTATGTAAAGTGCTTAGCACTGAAATCAGCATCTAGTAATTATTCAATGGTAGTGACTTCTAAGAGAGGCTTACATGTACTTATCTAACAATCTTCTATAAATTTTGTGAGGTATCCACCTTCAGAAAGAGGGAAGCCCTCTCATCCTGCCTTCATAGGACTCTAGTTGGGACTCTTTGACCTGCTAACTAGATTCTGGCACAGAGAGGTTATTTTGATTAAGTGAAGAGTTCATCAGATAAAGCAATCACCTCACTACTTCTGCAGTTCTCCTTCCCCATCTCAGCTCTCCTCCAAGTATTTTTGAACTCGAACCATTCTGTAGAAGAGAGCTGACCTCTCCATTTTTTGCAGTTTGAGGAATCGCCATACAGCTTTCCATAGTGGTTGAACCAGCTTGCATTCCCACCAGCAGTTGGGGGTGGGGGGAGGAGAGGAGGGAGGATAAGGGCAAAAAATAGAGTAGAAAAGGACACAAGAGACCACGGAGATGGATCACGGGTGAATTGGTGGTGGGTTACCCAAGGGGAATACAAAATATAAAAGATATGAATAACAATAAAAATATATATATTAAAAAAAAAAGAGAGCTGACCTAACTTTTGGCAGAACTCCACACATCTCTCTAAAGTCATCACAAGTAGGATGTGTCATACAAAGGAAGAGGTTATTGTCTGTCATAAATTTATAAACCAAGCAAAAAGGAAGAAAAACGAGGAAGGTAGAAAAAAATGAGGATGAATGGTAAAGAAAGCTAGTTTTGTTTTTTAATCACTTTCCAAATAACTGACTTCAAATTTGTCCAAGGATTCAAAACGTTGGCAGTGTGGGTCACACGCTCATCTTGAACCAGCACATAAAGAAGCTGACAAAAACTCAAAGATCATGACTCTTGCTCCCTTGATAAAAGTGTACAGAGGATCATAATTCAAATGGGAAAATGCTTATACTAGTCCCAGCTCAGCATGAGGCTCCCCTCATCTCTTTATTGAATGTCAACTGTACTGTACAATGTCAAATGTACAACTGTACAAAACTGAGTAGTTTTGCAAAGGGGTGTGAAGAAAACAGTTAAGTGTAAAACTTTTTTCCAAATCCTCAAGGAGTTGCTGGAGAGATTAGACGTGTAACTAACACTCTAGAGCGGTCAATGAAACGTGACAAACGAGTTGGCAGAGACCTTGAAGGCAGAGGAATTCACAGTTCGGGATCATTTGGGGCAAGGGACTTGTCAAGGAAGGCTCTCAGAGGTGGAATGTAAAGCTGGCGCTAAGTGGCGGGTGGGATTTTAGGTAGGCGGGAAGTCATGGTGTTACAGGCTAACGACTCAAGGCCTGAGAGGCGGACGCCCTAACTTCTAGGGCCATGGCGCGTGCGCAGTCAAATGCTCGGGACGGGCGCGCGGCCCGCGGGAAGCTGGCCAGGGCCAGCGAGCGCGAGACCCCGCGCGCCAAGGCGGGAAAAGACTCGCGCATGCGCGGCTCCAAGCTTCGGGCTCGCCAGGATGGGGAAGGGGAGGTGGAGTTTCCAAGAGGGAACTTGACCCGTTAGCAGCCGCGGCCATGGCGGCGCGCTCGTCGTTCTCTTCGTTCCCGCGGTCCTCCCTGGTCCCTCCACCCCCAACCCGACAGTTGGGAGCCTGGTCCCCACGAGTTGGGCGGGGAGCTGTGGTCCATGCAGGGCGCAGCGAGGCCTCGGGTCTTGCGGACACAGCGCGGGAGGGCGTCGTGGACAAAAGCGACACATCCTGGCAGGGCGAAGAAGGGTCTGGGGGCCGGCGAGGGCCAGGGCGGGCGGCTGCAGTTCAGGCTCCCCTCCTCAGCTCTCCTGTGGGGTCCAAGCCGCTAGAGGGCATCTCGGTAGAGGAAGCGATGGTGACCCGGACGCAGCTGCTGGAGGAAGAGCTGAGCAGCCTAAAGGAGGAGCTGGCCCTGTGTCAGGTATCGAGGACTCTGGCCGCCGGTCATTCCCCTTCGCAGCGGAGCGGGATCAAAGCCGGGGGGAGGTGCGCCCCACTCCCTCGGTTTTTGACTGAGCAGCCGCGCGGATTTGGACCCACCCAGCCCCGCCAGCGGTGGGCCCTCCTCTCACACCCAGTCGGGCCCGCTACTCGGTGCTGGAGGGACGAGGCTGCGCTCCCAACCCCGGGTTCCCACCCCTCTCCGGACACCGACCCAGCAGGGTTCACCTCAGTGTACCGGGGTTGGTTTTATTGGATACGTCCAAAACCCGCTGTGGTTCCCCTTACCCTCCCAAGCGCCTAAGTTTTGGGGCGTGACTGTTGCGGTACTTGATGCAGCAGGTGTGCAGTGCAGTCCACGAGTTGAAAATGTTGACCAGGAAAGTGTAAACACGAAATTAAAATCCAGGATGAAGGAGGATGTTTTTAATTTTTTTAAACCCACACTTAACTCTTATTAAGTCAAGGCAAACTTAAATTGTAAACACAGGCCAATAATTTTGAGGGAGTCTCAGGCTGGGAACTTTAACACCTGGTAGATGATTCCTGATTCCTGATATTAACTAGCTAGACTAGTTTCTTAGTCCTTGAGTGAGAAATCTCATCTTTGTGTCGTCAGTGAAAAGTACTAAATCATCTTTGTTGACAGTATTCTCCTGTTATTTTTAGAGTTTGTCTTTAGTAAGACGGCTTGACTGTACTCATGTTCGCAGAGGACATTTGATTTCGTTTAGCATCTTCAGCGTCATCTGTTGCTCAGATTTTTAGAGAGTTTAAATGTTGGGGATTCACTTAAAAATAGATATTTGAAACACTTTGTCTTCAAGATTGACTCAATTAGGGATTTATAAAGACCTAAGTAACTATAAAGAGTATCATTAAAGTAGTACAAATTCATGAAGTTCATTTTTTCTAATAGTTTTCCTTCTATTGGAATCTTTTGCCATTTTGTAGGTCCTTATCTGAGTCAGGGTGTAAAAAACAGGACAATATTGTGAAAATTGCATATTCCTTTTCTTAAATAATTTGGAGAGGCGTCATGCAGTTGCCTCTTTAATTTTATATTCTCTGGTTAAGAAGCAAAGGGATAAAGACACCAATAAAAACATTTTGTCATCTGCACACCTTACTCTTGATTAGTTTTATTATCTAAACCCATGATATTTACTATCTAAACCCATGATAAACCTTTTATTACTTTGACAAGTCCTAATCTAAGATGCTCTTTGCCCATGTCTTCTGTACTCTCTTAGCAACCCCTTGCTTATTATTGCCCATCATTATGCCCTTAACTGCTTAAGGAGCTAAGACATTTACTTCTCCTGATTGACGATTAAGGAAATCACTCTGTTGGAATCAGCCCAAGAACTCCCATCTCCAAATCAGTTCACTGTTAACGTTCCTTAAAAAAGTTACTCCAAACATAGTGTTGATCTTTGAGATCTTGTATATAAGTGGACTTGAAAGCTGATTGAAGTACTCAAAGTAGATATAAAAATATAGGGGGTCATAACTAACCTAGAACATAACCAGCCTATGAAATCTTGAGTTTTTTTGGTAATATTGATGCTGCCAGGTGATTATAGGCTTCCCAGTAATGTGAGGTGAGGTTGGCAGTATCCCATACCTGAAACCTTCAATTAAACCATACTGCTCTTGGGGAAACTTGGGAGAAATAATAATTGAACTCCCAATTATTTTGTGAAAATGCATTTTAAAAACTTGTTCTACTTACCAGCTAAAAATTGCAGTATCCAAGAATACACAATGTTAATCCTGTGTTTTTCAAACTTTTTAAAAATTGCAATCCAAAGAATTTTATTTTGCTTCTCGACCTAGTAAGTTTACACATACATATACATACAATTTTTGAAAGAATGGTTAGCCTGTGTATCATGAACTCTGATAAATTCTATTTTTAAGAAAATGCTGTTTGGATATACTAAACTAATTTTCACAAGCAACTAATGAGTCAGGTATACAATTTGGCAAATAAGAACCCTGCCAATTAGTACCTGGTCATAAGTGATAACTTCATTTAGATTAGTGGATTTTTTTCTGCCTACATTTAACATACAGAAATTCAGTTATATGTGTTTGGTGAAGAAGTAAGTTTCTCTGGTTCCATGTACCATTCCATTCCATTGGAATGACTCAGAATAAACATGTTATAGAAAGCAATCTCAGTTACAAGTGTTTCTCTTAACACAGGAATCTAATCCTTCTCCAGTGATTGTAATATTTAATTAAATTTTTTTTCATGTGGCTCTAGGTTATCAGGTAACATACAAATAATGCTTAGTTGAGCAAAAAGTAACTTTAATATGAGGGAGAAAACTGTCTGCATTGGTCTTTACTGAGGATTGGTTAGATTCCAAACATAGCTTTTTACTAAAGAACTTTGAAGTATGCTCTGAAAGGGTATTCCAGATTCATTTAAGACAAATCAAAAATAAAAATCCGTGTCTTATTAATAGATTTAGAACCTAATTTTATCATACTCTTAATTTTGATTATGTACTTCAAGAATGTATTCTGTTTGCCACAGAGGATGCTGCAGTGTATGTTTGTGCGTAACTATTAGTTGCAGAATATCATGAGAAAAAGAAATGTTAAAGTACCTGTATGTATATGTATAAACACACACATGTATCTTTTCAGAACTTACTTCCTTTTAAATAGCAATCAAAATTATTTACTACCAATAAACCAATAATAGGTAAGAGATTATTTAGGGTATTTAAATGAAATATGTGTTCGTTTTTCCAACTTTAGTGATAAAACTTTCATGAAACATGTGATGTTAGAATTAACAGTTGTGACCAGAGAACTCAGAAGTTAATTTTTTTTAGTCATATATGTGTTTAGAACTGTTCAGTCATGCACAAAGAAAAACAATTGGGATCATATTGTGTAATTAGAATTTCGAGTTGCTATATAATAGATGAATCCTTTTGTGCCTTTTTTTCATAATAATTTATTGAATGGCTACTTTGTGCCATACTGTAGGGTGAGTGAAATGGCCAGGCTTTTGCACTGCTGGCCTCCGTGGCTATCACCTGCAACCTTAATTGTGCTCATGCAGAAGGCTCTCGGGAGCCTGGGCTCCGGGCACGAATGCCTGGTGATGGACACCTGGAGTCTGGTGTGGGCATGCGTAAGTGGGCACACCTGAGGCTGGAGGCTAAGGCTATAAGGGTGGTGTCATTCAGAGAATGGACAGCGGCAGAGGATAGCCGTGGAGAATAGTTAAGAGAGAAAGAATCCAGAAAAAGTAAAGTTTTACCGGGGTCTGAGAGGCCTGCCAGCCTCTTGCCTCCCCCGCTCCACCTCCCTACCTTGCCAGCTTGTGGGCTTACCCCACAACGGCTGGTATAGAAAGAACATTAAAGCCTGAAAAAGCTACTGAGGGCTCCAGGACTCTCCTTTACCCATCTCCGGAATTGATAATAGAACCTGCCCTGTGGTTACTGGCACTACACATACCATGTAATTAAACTCCTTCCAGCATTTCGCCTGAATTCTAGAGCAAATTATTTAAATGTAGGAAATAGTTTTTATGTTTTTTGAATTAATTCCTCCAGTAGGGGTCGACTGAGGTCTGTTATGTTGCTGAAGTACTCTCCCAGGTAAATTAGGAGCTGGGAGAGTAGGTATCCAGTGAAAAGGCAATTATGGGTTTCTGGTTTGTCAGGTTGATCTAGGCCAATTGATAAATGAAAGTCAAAGTTTAATCCACTGCAAAAATAATTTATACCCAGATCTTTTAGCATTTAGTCATCCTTTTTATAGGCTGAGTTTAATAACTTTGTGAGGAATAGAATGATTTTTTAATATAAATTTTAAATTATTTGAGGCTGGGTGCTAGATGTAGAATAATAATTTTATGAGTAAAAAGGTTTTTATTTTAAAATTTAAAAAATTAAGTGCTAAAGGAAGAGGAAATACAAAGAATATGATTGGCAATAGCTAGTTTCTCTCAATATCTGGAATTGCTTGGAAATTGGTTTTGTATTTTGGAGGACATCTTTATTTTTTTTTCTGTGTCCAATAACTAGTATTATTCAAATGGTAGTATTTAAATAAAGTAAATAAAGTAAAAAAAAGCCAAAAATTCTTTTTTTTTTTAAGATTTTATTTTATTTATACATACAAGCTGGGGTACAGGCCAGAGGCGAGGGGCGGCGAGAGGGTTCACCAGAGACAGAGTGGGGAGCAGAACAGGCAGATCAGAAGTACACTGCTGAGGGGAGCAGCGGGTGAGGCAGGAGAGGTCTGCCGCACCATGTGGAACTCTCCCCGGCCGGGCGTCGAACCCGCGTCGCCGCAGCCGACAGCTCCACAGCGCAGCGCCCAACCGCTGGGCCACCGGGGAGGCCCCCCAAAAAACAGCCAACAATTCTTAATGTATGTAAAAGCCCTGCAATCTCTTCATAGCCTTTTACTGCTCACAAAAACTTACTTCCCCCCCCCAAATCAAGTTTCACTTATATATCTACATATCAAAGTCTAAATACTGTTGCTGACTATAAATTGTTCCTAAAAATTAATAACTAAAATTTAAAGAAATTTAGAAATTTGAAGGGTCTCCCCAAAATGACTTCTGGGTGTAAACTAGTAACTGTGATGTGTCTGTGGAGGAGTGTTCCGGTTGCTTTTTTCTTTGCCCTCTATAATAAAGACAGCTTGAAGAGAGTTCGTTATGTTCTCTTTGCTGGGGGTTAAAGAGATGTGAAATAACAACCATAACTAAAAAAAGGAAAACCATAAGTTAAAATGTAAAGATTTTTTCATCAGATATTTATTTATTTATTATGTCCCTCTCAGTTCTAGAGCTAGCTCCTGTATCCGTAAGTGGTATTTATTTAAGCAGCTCAATTATTTTTACAAATGTTGAACACCTTTTTTACAGTTTTACTTAACTTTTCTTGCTTAGTATTTTAGGTAGAAAAGTTGAGGTGAAAATACAAATGCATCTTTACTATTTTGTTTAGAAGCAAGTTACGAAATAGAGTTATGGATAGTGATTATCTGAAAGGATTTTGTAATTTCATTAATAGTTCTTTAAAAACTAGAGCTGTTAGAGCTTATAATGTTGTATAGCTTGTTTTTCCTTATCTTCATTGCCTTTCAAGCAGGTGATTTATATATAGACACTTCTTGTTTTTAACTTGAATTATTTTTATACTCAGATGCTGAATTCTTGCTTCCAAAGGGATAAAATGAATCATGGTGTTTTTTTAAGGCTAGGTAAGATAGTACTCTCTAGTACTCAGCCTATCAAATGTTTAAAAAACCCAAACAAGTAAATAATCAAAATATGGCAAAGATTTGAAAATTAAAAATTCAAAAGGTAAAAACTGTAGTAGAAGAATGTATGGTACATATATTTCTAATCTTTGAGTAGTGAAGGCCTCTCTAATTGGTATGTAAAATTCTTAAGTCCTAATGGAAAAGATAAACTTGAATATATAAATTTTAATAAGTACCTTTTTTTCAAACAGTCTCCATCATAGAGTTAAATAACCAACAGCTTACTGGAAAAAATATTTGTAACACATTTGGAAGACTTAAGTCTAATTTTTAAGATTTCCAGCAAAATTATTTTATTTCATTGTAATATGTAATTACATAACCCATGGGCAAGAGAAACTAGTCTTTTAGTTCGGCATTCAAGAGCCAAAATGGTTTCTGATACTAACAGGTAGGTGAGAATGGATGACAGACAGATACAAATAGAGATATCTACCATACCAGTAAACACAAATAAACATGGCATTAAAAATGAAATAACTATGTGATGGAAAACAAATTGAACATGGTAAGGACTTATCCCAGCCAGACTTGTAGGTTTTGGTGATTATGTGTAGTAGTCGGGAGACTTCTCTTGAAAAGGTGACATTTAAACAAAGACTTGAATGATGTGAAGGGATCATCTGCATGAAAATCTGGTGGATGGTGAGTGTGCAAAGATCCTAGTACAAGGAGAATAAGAGATCAGCGTGAACAAGGGAGAGTGATAAATGAGATTGGCGAGGTGTGTGTGTGGCCAGATAATTTAGAGTACTAGATCTGAGGAAGTGGTGACAGTGGTTATCAGCAACTGTCTCAAGCAAGTTTACTGAAAAGGGGAGCAGAAAGATGGGGAAATAGCTAGAAAGGAATCTCCTTTTAGAGTGAAAATTCTATGCTATTCAACATTTCAACATTTATACCCTAAAATGTGGGTGATAATAATAGCAAAAATGAATGTGGATTAACAGTGTCAGCTTTTAAAAATAAGCTTTCCTGCTATTCTTCTCAGTCTGTTTTATAGTATTAGAACTAGGGATCAAGTCATTATATTTTTTCTTTTTTAAATTTAATGTAGTATCTTGTCTTTTCTGCTATAGGAATATTTTAAGGTGTCTTTTATTTCTTTAAGGCTGATAAAGAATTTGTGTGGTCTTTGTGGAAACGACTCCAGGTGACAAACCCAGATCTCACACAAGCAGTCAGTTTGGTTGTGGAAAGGTGAGTTCTCAAGTTATTCTTTCATGAGCATTTGTTTCTTTCCATTATTAAATGTGAAATGATGTTACTGTTCTGAAGAGATTCATTTGATTTGCAAGTTACCAAGTATAGACAGACCAAATCTCATGCTCATATTCTGATCTATTTGGGAAATTTGTGGGTAAGAGATAAAGCTATGACTTAGGTTCTGTGTGCAGCATGTGTACTTGTATGTTGTGAGTGTTTGTCCTGAGCTACTCAGCTTTAAAAATAGGCAAAGTCCCTGTTGTTTGACTTTTTACTCCAACACTGCCCTTCTCTGTAAGTTTCTTGACATGATCCTTCCTAGATATGGCTGTTCTCCCCTAATTTAATTCCAGTTTGTGCTTGAACACCCAGGATGACCTTGCCATAGTAGAGTAAGTGCTCTGGAATAGGTTGAGGGATTTCTTTTAATGCTCTGTATTACCCTGTAGGGGATGCCCAGTCATTTAACTATAGATTATTTGGCCGCTCCTTGGTCATTAGAAACAGTGGAGTGATGCTGGGTATTCCTTATCAAACATTTGGTATACAGTAGTCCCATGACACTTAACACAGCTATTAAAGCATTTACTTCCCTATTTAATGCACTTCATTATATTTCCTAAATGAGAAGCTAAGCATATGGATGCCTTCTCCTTTTTCTTTATTGGAATCATGATTATATAATCTGAATATAATTTTTTTGGGGAAAAATTTACTTATATTCAGCTTTGTAGTCTCCAGCCCTGAGATCATTTTAATATTGTCTGGAATTTGACTTTCTAAAGTCATATCTAAGTCTATTCTCAGTTATTGTAAATTATTCTCAGTTATTGTGATTTCTTATTCTCAGTTATTGTGAATTCTTAACATAGTGTAATAGTATAATCACTTTCTTATGTATATCTAATTGATCAATCAATTTTTCTTTTTTTTGAGGAGCACAATTAAGTCTTTTGTTGAAGTACCTGTGTTACTTCCTTAGTCATCCTTAAGATGAAATGTGATAATTCTTATTCTGATTTCTAGCAGAATGAGTCTGCTAGAAGATTTATTCTTGGGATTTAAGTAGTTATTTCTGTGATTTTTTTCTTTATCCTTTTTCCTTTTGTTTCATGTATTTTACAGCTTTATAATTTCTTTTTTTTTAATTGAGGGAATGTTGGTTTACATCATTGTTTGTGTTTTAGATGTGTAAGATCTCCCCTTTCAGCTGTTGTCCACACACCACACCTACCACCAAGGCACCTACTGTCCATCTCTCTACTCTATTGTGCTCCCTCTAACTTTGTTCTTCCCTATACTCTTCCACCCTCTTTGGGTAGCCTGTGTTCTCTATAGTCTAATTTCTTGGGTTTGTTTGTTGTTAGTTTGGCTTTATCTGACTCTTTGCTCGGTTTCTCTGTATTCCACATGTGATACCATCCAATATTTGTCTCTCTCCTGACTTATTTTGCTTAACATAATCCCTTCCAGCTGTGTCCATGTTGTCACAAATGGCAAGAGTTCTTCTTTTTTTGATTGCTGAGTAGTATTCCATTCTGTATGTACACCACATCTTCCTGATCCATTATCTATATTTGGGCATTTAGATTGTTTCCATAGCTCAGCAATTATAAAGAGTGCTTCAAGTGTAGATCGGAATGCATGTTTCCCTTGGAATTAATGTTTTTATGTTCTTTGGATAGCTACCTCGTAGTGGAATTGCTGAGTCTGATCGTAGATCCATTTCTACGTTTTGAGAAATCTCCATGCTGTTTTCCATAGGGACTGGCCATTGCACAGGATTCCTTTTTCACCATACTCCCCCAGTACTTATTTTTGGTCTTTTTGAATTGGGCCATTCTCACAGGTGTGAGGTGGTATCTCATGGAGGTTTTGATTTGCATTTCCCTGATGATAAGTGATGAGGAGCACTTTATCATGTGCCTGTTAGCCATCTGTATGTTTTTGGAGAATTTCTTACTTATTTTTTCTGTCCATTTTTTGATTGAGTTCTTTTCTTTTTGTTGAGTTTCTCTTTGTATGAGTTTGTTAAGGATTTTGGATATCAGCCCCTTATGACATTATGTATGATGTGCAAATATTTTCTCTCATTTAATAGGGTGACTTCTTGTTTCTGTGATGGTTTCTTTCACTGTGTAGAAGTTTTCTAATTTGTTATAGTCCCAGTTGTTTATATTCTCTTTTGTTTTCCTTGTTACTAGAGAAAAATGTACAAAGGCATCGTTGAAGCCTATATTGTGGAGAGTTTTGCATATATTTTCTTCTATATATTTTATGTTTCCAGGTCTTAAATTCAAGTCTTTCATACATTTTTGACTTGATTTTTATATATATGTTGTGAGATAGTCGTATGTTTTAATTTTTTTACAGCTGACTATCCAGTTTTCCCAAAACCATTTATTGAAGAGTCTTTACTTTCTCCAGTGTATATTCTTAACTCATTTGTTGTAGATTAACTGTCCATTGAGGTGTGTGTTTCATTTCTGGGCTCTCAATTATTGATAATTTCTGTTTGTCTGTTTTTTCCTCTCTAGTACCGTATTGTTTTGAGAATTATCTTTGTAGTGCAATTTTAACCTGGGAGTATGTACTTTGTTGAATTTGTGTATTTCTAGGAATTTGCCCTTGTCTTTTAGATTAATGAACAAAGGGTAAGTAGCATACACATAGTAATCACTTATAATCCTCTGAATTTCTGAGATGTCTGTTGTAATTTCTCTTTCATTTCTGATCCTATTTGTATTTTTTCCCTTCTTTGTCAGCCTATCTCTGCGTTTCTCTATTTTGTTTATT
Organism: Scalopus aquaticus; assembly: GCA_004024925.1. Lineage (NCBI taxonomy): Eukaryota > Metazoa > Chordata > Mammalia > Eulipotyphla > Talpidae > Scalopus > Scalopus aquaticus. Next base: position 201,142 of record PVIJ01001174.1, on the reverse strand, counting down.
TTTTCAAAGAACCAGATTTTGTTTCATCATTCTTTTGGACTTTATTATTTCTGTTTCAGTTTGTTCTACTCTAATTTTTATTATTTCCTTCCTGCTACTGGCTTTTGTTCTTATGCTCCTTAAGGTGAGAGATAGGATTGTTTATTTGAGCTCTTTCTTGTTTCTTGATGTGGGCCTGCATTGTTTTATGTTTCTCTTTTAGAACTGCTTTTGCTGCATCCTGTAAGTTCTGAAAGGTTGTATCTTCAGTGTTATTTATCTTGAGCCATTTTTAATTTCTTCCTTGATTTCTTCATTAGCCCAATAGTCATTTAGTATTGTGTGGTTCAGTCTTACGTATTAGAGATTTTTCCTGCATTCTTTTTGTGGTTGATTTTTAGTTTGATACCTGTATGGTCAGATAAGGGTTCAAAATGGGGGAGAAAAGAGCACAAGGGACTATAGTAATGGATCACAGGTTAATTGGTGGTGGGTAACCTATGGGGAATACATTATTTTTACGATAATGTAAAAGATATAAATAAATATCAAAACAACAAAAAAGATTTTGGGGGGTACATTGTGCCTTAAATATCTATGAAGCCCATGTGGTCTAATTCTTTATTTAAAGCTATTGTGTCCTTATTTATTTTCTGTCTGATTGATCTGTCCACTGGTGAAAGTGGATTGTTGAAATCACCTCCCATGAATATTTTCTCAGTGTTTATTTTCAGACATTTGCTAGGAAATGCTTTGTATATATTCCTTTGTTTGGTGCATATATATTGGTGGGTGTTATTTCTCCTTGATTTACTGTTCCCTTAATTATTATATAGTTTCCATCCCTGTCTCTTGTTACTGTCTTTATATGGAAATTTTATCAAATGTAGGTATGACTGTCCCTGCCTTCCTTTGGGTTCCATATGCTTATAGTGTTGCTTTCCAAACCTTTACTCTGAGCCCACATTTATCTTTGGAGTTTAGTGTATTTCTTGGAGGCAGCAAAAATTTGGATTCTGCTTTTAATCCAACCAGATACTTTGTATCTTTTAATTGGTAAGTTTAGTCTTTTTATATTTTGAATGATTGTTGATATGGAAGGTCTGCTGTTCCCATTTTGTCCTTAATTTTATGGTTCTGTTTTCTTGTTCAGTTCTTTGAGGATATTCTTCTCTTTGATTTAGGTAATAGAGCTTCTTTCAGTATTTCATGGATAGGGATGTGGGGGTCTAGTGTTTACAAACGATCGGTTTTGTTTGTCTGAGAAGGTCTTTATTGCTCCCTCCCTCTTAACAGCAGAAAGAGCTTTGCAGGAGAGAGTAACCTTGGCTGGCAGACTGTGTCTTTAAGTAGTTTGATCACTTTGTTTCTTTCTCTCCTTGCCCTTACTGTTTGTTTTTTTTTTTTTTTTCCCAGAGATGTCTGATAAAGGCCTGGTCTGGGTTCCTTTATAGATTATCTGCTTCTTCCTCCGGCCAGCTTTAATATTGTTTCTTTGTCTTAAATTCTTGAAAGTGTCATAGCTTTATGGACTTGTATGTGTTGTTCCTTCTCTAGGTTTGAGAAGTTTTCTTATTATTTCTTTATGTAAGTTTTCTGTTCCCTTCTCTCTTCCCTTTCTGGGCTACCTGTAATTCTTATATTGTCTTTCCTCATAGAGCTGGATAATTCTGAGAGTGTTTCTTCATTTTTTCCTCCTTTGAGCTCTATCTTCTTCCTCCTGAATTCTTTGTTCATTATCATCTTCAAGGTCACTGATTTGATCTTCCATTGATCTAGTCTACTTACATAGTTTCCTCCAACATTTTTTATCTTCTCTGTTGATCATTTTATGTCCTGTACCTCCATTTCTTTCAAGTTTAAATCTTCAACTTTGATATTCCGTTTTTAATTTTATTTCTCAGGACAGTCATTTGGTTTTGTTGTATTTCTTTGATTAGCTTTTCTATGTTTTCTTCCATTTCTTTATCATAGTAATTTTGAATTCTGTATCTGATAGGAAGAAGCAGTTATTCTTGTCTCTCTGGTTGGGTTCTGGAGGCTTGTTCTCGCTCTGTGGTATGGTATTCCCCTAAGGACTCAGGCTGCCGATAGTTGTGTTCTTTCTTCTCTCCATTCTTTACGTTCTGAAAATTAAAAGTGCAGAGCTTCCACTTTTCCAGTAGGTGGCATTGTATGACAGGGAGAACTAATCAGTAGCTGGGTCTTCAGTGAGTGAAGGGTCTGGAAATGACTGGAAGGGTCTATGGCTTGTGACAGTGCTGGGTGGGTGTGGCTTGTGCCAGTGCTCTTTTGGGCCTCAGGCCCATGTCTCAGCATTTTTTGGTTGCACCCCAGAGCATTCTAGTGCTTCCCCACTGTATCAACTGTGTTGGCTCTGCCTGTTCCTGGGGGAAATAGGTAGGATGAGCTATGCTTTTCTGAGCTTTGTTTTCCATACTGTGGGCCTGTCTGTTGTCTCTCTTAGCATTCATGCCTGTATCTTCCCCAGCTAGATAACCAACAGGCAGTTTTGCCTATTCTGGTATAGGTGTGAAATGCAGTTTCCACCCCAGTAGGCAGCTCCTCCTCCCCTCACCCCGTAAGTTATTTTTTTTAATATATATTTTTATTTTTATTTATGTCTTTTACATTTTGTATTCCCCTTGGGTAGCCCACCACCAATTCACCCGTGATCCATCTCCATGGTCCCTTCTGTTCTTTTCTGTTCCATTTTGTGCGCTTTTCCTTCCCTCCCTCTGCCTCCCCCCCCCCCCCCCCCCCCCCCCCCAAGTTAAATTTACTCTGCATCTCTCTGTCACCTTAATTCAACCTTAGTCCCTGGTGATTGTGAGGTATCCTGCCTTAGCCCAATGTTGCTGGAGTCAGTGCCTGTCTGGACTTCTCAGTTTATTCTTCCTGGAGCAAAGCAGGACTTTCCTCTGTTACCATCTTCCATTCAAGCTCCACTAATGTCTTTATTTTTAAAATTTTCAGCAGCTGTTCTAATTTCCACTTTCTTTTTGATTGGTACAGAAGCAAATATTAAAATATTGTTGGGTCATCTTTCTCATCCTTTAAAGTTTCTTTTTTCATATTTTATAATGCATAATGAATAAACCTATAAAATCACCTATACTTATAAATAATGTACATATATTGGATGTGGGCATGCCAAAGATTTTTTCAGACAAGAACATGTAATGAAAAATTTTGGAAATTACTGCTTTAAGCCATTAAACATTAAGCTTTAAACATTAACACTTTAGTGTGAACAAGATATTTTTAGATAGTTTAGTAAAATACAGCTCACTAAGACTTTCCTGTGATCTACTTAATCTCTAGGGATGAGGGCCATAAGTCTTTAAAATAAGCTTTCTAGGTAATTTTGATGTTGTAGTCCGTAGAACATACATGTGATTTTGAGTTGACTTTTGAAATTGGAAACCTGTAAGCACAATTTATAATTTTATAATTTTCTAAATATTTGCTAGAGTACCATGTAATATGTTTAGACCTCAAAATAAGGGAAAATGGTGTGGCATTCTGTCTATATTTTTTAAAAAGAATATTCCATATATGAAAATATCAGGCCTACATTCTAAATATCAGAATAGTCTAAATATCTAAATATTCTAAATTTCAAAACATCAATTCTAAGTATAAAAATCAAATATACTATCTTTCCATTTAGTCTGTTAATTATTCAAATTATACTATACTTAAGTCTTTGATATTTGTCTTTAATATTGTGTTTAAGGACAACATACAGTCCCCCTGAAATTTCTAGGTCCTCTTCTTTTCTGTTATTTCTTATCACAAAGAATGTTTCTGTTGGCACATGTGTATCCTGGTCTGAAAATGTTATTCTGTGGGCCCTTTAATTTATGACATGAGTTTATACCAGTTGCTTTCTAAACCTACTATTTCATTGTATTTTTGAACCAGTTTCACAGTCTGTAGTATTCTAAATCTTCCTTTTTCTTTATGTTTGATTATATTTTTCAAAATTTATTTCAGAAAGGAAAAACAAGTGGTCACTTTCTGACTCGTTAACGTGCCCTAACATGTCTGTCTTTTGCCTTCTTTATGCTTGATACTTAGAGTCGAACATAAAATTTTATATGCATGTAATTTCCCTCCAGTTTTTGAGAAGTGTAGCTCTGTTATCTTTGAGCATACAATGGTGTTAGCATCTGTATACATGATTCTAGTGTAAGTGTAGATTCTTATTTTTTTCTCGGTAACTTTCTTGAAGCTTTTAGAAATTTCTCTTTATAAGTGATATTATAAATTTTCAATATCATCTATTAATTTGATTCTTTTAAAAATTGATCATGATTAGTCTTTGGGTATGCCCTCTCCATATCAAGATTTAAGATTTTCTTTTGAGTCAGTAAATATCCTTCATATTTTTTCTTCACTGTTTATGTTCTTCCAGGAGTGTATTAAAGTTTACACTTTTCTGAATTTTACTTCTTTTCTTTCACATATTCCATGTTTTTATTTTGTCTCCTGAATGATCTTACTTTTTTTTTCATCAGTAAATACTTTTTCATTTGTCCTATCTTATAATTTAAATTTTTTTATTTTCAGAAATGAAATTTTTACTTTTAAGACTTTTTTTTATTGATTTTTCCTTTTTCACAGCAGTCTTTTTAAAAATAGTTACTTAATCCTTGGATTATAAATTTTAAGTTCTTTTTTGTTTCTTGAATTTTCTTTGTTTCTGATAGGTAACTTTGTTGTGCCTAGTCTTTTCCTTTGATGCTGGTGGTTTTCCTCAAGTGCATGATGATCTTGCATAATGATCATTTACTGGCTGTTTATATTTTTGTATGAAATTCTATATTGTTTTATATTAGATAGTACTCATATGTGTTATTTTGCATTTTTGTTACCTGCTTACAAGATAACTTTTCTGAATGGATGGATTGACAGTGAGATTTTTAAAGTAAGGTGTGGAGGAGGGGGACATCACAAATGTCCCTGAAGGGTGTGTGACAGGTTTCACTGTAGAGAACAGGATTTACTCCCTTAAGTTAATTCATTTTCTGATTGTATTACTTACTCCAACAGCAATAGTAGGGACCTTTGACAGGCAAATGGTTATTCAGAAGGTAGTCTTTGGCAATTTGTTGTAGATAAATACTGCAGATAAATGTTCTGAACTTGGATTAAGTGAGAAGCCTAGTGTTTAGTAAATTGTTCCCTAATTACACATTTGATTCTGGTTGACTTCTGTTTCTTATTAATTGGATATTTAGTATCTTGTTGGTCTCTTTTAGAAAAACATCTTCCTTTTCCACTACCACTACTTTTGGGGCTTTGGATTATGAGTTTTCTCATTTGTTTTTTTTTTTTTCTCTGTGAGCCCATCCTCTGTCCTTCAAATATTTGTCAACTTTATTGTCCATTTTAGGTACCCTTTGTTGTTTTCCATGCTGATAGGATTTTCTTCAAGGTCATGTGATTTGATGATATCCAGGTCTTATTATCAGCCCATCATCTTTAATAGAATGTATAATAGGGGCCTCCCCGGTGGCGCAGCGGTTAAGCGCTGCGCTGTGGAGCTGTCGGCAGCGGTGATGTGAGTTCGACGCCCAGCCAGGGAGAGTCCCACATGGTGCGACAGACCTCTCCTGCCTCGCCTGCTGCTCCCCTCAGCAGTGTATCTCTGATCTGCCTGTTCTGCTCCCCGCTCTGGCTCTGGTGAACCCTTTCGCCACCCCATGCCTCTGGCCTGTACCCCAGCTTGTATGTATAAATAAAAAATAAATCTTTAAAAAAAAAAAAAAGAAAGTATAATAAAAGTATAATACAATTTTAGGGGTTACAGCTTATATTATTATTTTGATGTACCATATTTATATTTGAACAGTGTCTTATTCCACATTAAAGTTATTTCATCTTTTGGACTTATACAAAGAAAACTATAAAACACTATCGAAAGAAATAGAAGAAGACACAAGAAAATGGAAAGACATCCTCTGTTCATGGATTGGAAGGATTAACATTATCAAAATGGCAATCATACCAAAAGCAACTTGCAGATTCAATGCTATTCCAATAAAAATCTCAGTGACATTCTTCAAAGAAATAGATCGAATACTGATGAAATTCATATGGAACCACAAAAAACCCCACATAGATAAAGCCCTCCTGACTAAAAAGAAAGAAAACAGAGGAATTTCACTCCCTGATTTCAAACTATACTACAAAGCTATAATAATTAAAACAGCATGGTAATGGAACAAAAACAGACACAAAGACCAATGGAACTGAATAGAATACCCAGAATTAAAGCCGCATATCTATGAACAACTAATCTTTGACAAAGGAGCAAAAAAAAAAATGAAGTGGAACAAGGACAGTCTGTTCAATAAATGATGCTGGGGAAACTGGACAGCCACATGCCAAAAAATAAAGCTAGGCTACTACCTCACACCCTGCACAAAAGCCAACTCAAAATGGATAAAATACCTGGACATAAGACCTGAAATCATAAAATGTATAGAAGAAAATATAGGCAAAACTATGCATGACATACATCTCAGCAGAATCTTTAAAGACACATCCCCCAAAGCGAAGGAAGTAAAGGACAAGATAAACAGATGGGATTACATCAAAATAAAAATCTTCTGTACAACAAAAGAGACATTAACCAAAATTAACAGACAGCCTACCAACTGGGTAAAGATCTTTGCACACAATACAACTGATGAAGGACTGATAACAAAAATTTACAAGGAACTCACCCAACTCAACAAAAACAAAGCCAATAATCCAGTCAAAAAATGGGTAGAAGAGCTCAAAAGGCACTTCTCCGAAGAAGAAAAGCAAATGGCCAACAGATACATGAAAAAATGTTCAACATCACTTTATAATCAGGGAAATGCAAATCAAAACCACAGTGAAATACCACCTCACACTTGTGAGGATGGCGCACATTAAAAATACAAGCAACAATAAATGCTAGAAAGGATGTGGAGTAAAAGGAACTCTTCTACACTTCTGGTTGGAATGTGAACTGATCCAACCAATATGGAGAGCTGTATGGCGATTCCTCAAACTGCTAAAAATGGAGCTTCCATAGGACCCAGCAATACCACTTTTGGGAATCTACCCAAAAGACACAAAAACACTAATCCCAAAGGATATATGCACGAGTATGTTCATTGCAGCACTGTTTACAATAGCAAAGGTATGGAAGCAACTCAGATGTCCAAAAATAGATGATTGGATCAAGAAGATGTGGTGCATATACACAATGGAATGCTATTCAGCATTCAGAGAAGATAAACACATGCAATTTGCAGCGACATGGATGGAATTAGAGGGAATCGTACTCAGCGAAATTAGCTAGGAAGAAAGAGAAAAATATCGAATGGTCTTACAGCAGGACTATAGGGAAACCAAATAGGAGAAAGACTCAGTGTGTGTGTGTGTGTGTGTGGCGGGGGGATAAGGGCACAAAATGGAGTAGAAAGGGACACAAGGGTCCACGGAATTGGTGGTGGGTTACCCAAGGGGAATACAAAATGTACAAGATATAAATTACAATAAAAATATATAAAAATAAAGTTATTTCATTTTTTAAAAATTATATAATGATGCTGTGGTGAATGGCCTCTGAGTAAAGCTTTGCCTGCATTATTGCTTTCAACCAGTGAAAGCATAGTGACATAGTAAATGGAGGTTGGCATTGGTAAGCATCCTGAAATGAATAGGACAGTATTTCAAAGTATTATGCTACCCCAAATGCTATTAGTATCCTTTTGGAAAAATGTTTGCCTTACTCAGTCCTTTAGTTTTTTGACTCTTTGGTTCTTATATGTCATTTTAAGACTATTTTGGTGTCTGTGTGTATATGTTTTTGTGCATTCCATGTATTTTACTTTTTATTATGGAAAATTTTAATTTGATGCAGAAGCAGAAAAAATGGATGAACTCCCTCCAGTGTTTACCTATCACCTCCAATTATCAACACATGACAAGTCTTTTTTCATCTATATACTTTTATTTTCTCCTATTCCTCAGCCCCCTCTACCATCAGTGAATTATTTTGAAGCAATCCCAGACATCGTTTTTTACCCACAATTACATTAGTGTTTACATTCAAGTCTTATTATTCACATTTCTGTTACATATAGTCATTGTGAACCAAATTTGAACCAGTGTTCCTAGGGGAAATAAAAGATTAGATTCCTGTGAACTCTGGTCACAAAGTTTTTGTAGCTGATAATATAACTTGATTTATGTGTGTTTCTATTTAAACCATCTTATTTAATATATTGTTGATTATTTTGAACTCATGACCAATTGTTCTGTAACTCAAACATGAAGAAAAACTTAATTTAACATACCTTATTCTCCATAAGGCTCATCACAGCCCTCTTGCACTGAGGAACACTGGAGAGTTTTTCAGCAATACACTTGGTGAGCACATTAAATAGTGAAATCACGAACAAAAAGTACAAACAGGAAAAACATAGTTCTAAATACACTGTGAGAAGAAAACTTATTTTTAGTAGGACAGCTGGATCAAGAAGGCAGACTGTTTTGTTCCCTTGTTTGATCTCAACGGGGACTTCTGCACTGTTCTGCACATGCCTGCAAACGACTGAAAAGTGCCATGGGTATTTGATTTTAGAGTTAAAATAAATTTTAGTGAGAAGTCAAGTTTGCAAGTACAAAATTGGTATATGCTGATTGATTATCTCTAAAAGATAAGAGCTCTTTTTAACGTAGTCGTGTTTTTTTTCTCATACTTAGAATTCCCTAATTATTCCCTAGTATACTCATATAGCCATTCAATTTTCAGATATCTTTTATTATCTCCTAACTTTTTAATTTTATTTATTTGTTTTTAAAGATTTATTTATTTATGCATGCATGCTGGGGTACAGGCCAGAGGCATGGGGAGGCGAGAGGGTTTACCAGAGACAGAGTGGGGAGCAGCACAGGCAGATCTGATGGAAATACACTTTTGAGGGGAGCAGCAGGCGAGGCAGGCGAGGTCTACTGGGCCATGTGGGAATCTCCCGAGCTGGGCGTTGAACTCGCGTCCCCGCTGCTGACAGCTCCACAGCACAGCGCTTGACCGCTGCGCCACCAGGGAGGCCTCTGAACACGTTTTGAAATCTTTTTCATTTTTTTTTTTTTTTTAGGAGAGTGCAGGCTTTATTTTTTTTTCACGATGAATGCAATTTTATTTTATTTATTTATATCTTTTACATTATTGTGTATTCCCTGTAGGTTACCCACCACCAATTCACCCATGAACGGTCACCGTAGTCCCTTGTGCTCTTTTCTTCTGTTTTGATCCCTTATCTTCCCCTCCCTCACCAAATGTCTCTCATTTGTGGATGCCTGCTCATTTTGTTTTTAGTTTTTTTGTTGTTATTTTCTCCTCCTGATCTCTTACTTGGTTCCCCTATCTTCCTACTATAAGTGAAACCATTGGATATTTTTCTTTGTCCTTCTGGCTTATCTTGCTGAGCATGATCCCTTTCAGCTCCATCCATGATGCTGCAAATTGCATGAGTTTATCTTTTTCTGATGATTTCAGTGTGTGATCACTCTCTCAGGCAGTTTTTGTTGCCTCCTTTTTTCCTTGTGCTTATTTAGTACTTTGCTGTTTTTTTGGTATGACTGGTAATTTTTTTTGTTTGTAACTGGACATTTGTGATATTAAATTGGAACAAATCCTGGTTACTGGCTCCTCTGATCCTCTCTCCCAGGTTTGTTATTAATTTATTTCATTAATGACTGGCAGAATTGGATTAATTTAGTGAGGTCTATTTCCCTTTCCAAAATACTAAGTCTCTGATGTTTCTTCTAAGGAAGGTGTAGCTTTGGGTATGTCCACAATTACCCTTGGATGTAGGTGATTTTGGTGGGGCTCTCTTTCTCACAAGGATTGCTTAATTGTTTTCAACAATGTGCTAGGGTATAAGTTGCTCTACAAAAAAAAAATCCTACTAAATTTTGGCTCCTGGTCGGAACCACTACATCATAAGATGAGGCAAGGTAGTTTGGGTTTCCCGTATTCTCATTGTCGGTGCCCAAGATGAGGCCTTTACTGGGCAAATTGGGGCAGGAAAAAGAATATAATCCTCACTTTTCAAATGCGCTTGCCTAGACTTGGCTTCAACATCAGTTTAGCTGAGGGCAGGATAAGAAAATATTACATCTTTCTTTAAGTAGGGGTGAAATATCCTCTGTGTGGGAACTTAGGGGAGAAGGAACCCTGTATTCTTGAGTGCAGAAGTCCAGATTTGCCTGAGTTGGGAGAATGAAGGAAGGGAATGGCCTTGGTTCAAATACCAGAAACACTTACCTTCATTACTAAATTTTTGTTGATTTTTTTGGGCAGGTGTTGCTGCTTACCCTTAATATCATTTACAGAAACTTTAAGTGTTTATTTTTCATAGTGTTTACAAGTTTCATTGAGGAGTAGGTCAGCACAGTTCTTCATACTATCATGTCAGAAGTTGATTTCCCAGTGTTTGTTGTTTTAAGCTGCTAAATTGTGTGTTACTTATCTAGTAATAGGTGACTTATACAATCAACAAAAAGATATCTGTACATTCATTTGTAATTGTGATAGGTATTGCTAAATTGTGCCAATTTTACACCTACTAACAATGTCAGAAAATCCCTATTTTCCCTACATCCAGTTACACTGTTGAATCTTTGCTTAAATCTTTTTATACATGGAAGTTACAAAATGATATCCTGAAGTAGCTGCACTAGCATTTTTCTTAATATGTATGAATGACGTCTAAGCCAATTTATATCATTTTCTATGGGCTTTTTCGTCTGTATATCTTTATTTGCATTGCCTATGGCATTGTAAGTCATGTCCTGTGATGGTCTCAAACTCAATATATTAGCTGTAGAACATACTAGCTTCACTTTAAAATTTTTTACTACCTAACTCTTTTCACAACCACCAGCGTGAAACTTTCTTCCTTTTCTTGGAATTTTACACCTTGAGGGTAATCTATGATAGCTTTTGATTCCTTTTGAACAGAAAATCAATTCTCAAGTTCAGTCATTTTCTCTTTTGCATTGTCACTCAAATCCAGTAATTCCTCTGTGTCGTTTACTTCTAAACCCCTTATGAGGGCTTTTAGTATGTTAGTTCTGAACGTTTTATTGACTTTTCTTTAAATATCAGTTCTGCTGTATGTCTTCACTTTGGATAAAGGAAGACATGACACTGAAGAAAATATTTTATAAAATTTAAGTTAAAGGTAACTAATACAAGTTTTAGAACCTTTCATTAGAAGAAAATTGTTACCTTTGCGTATGGCTGTATGGGGGATACTAAATATTGCATGAAAATGGACTGTGAGATGAAAAAAAAATGCATGACCACGATTAAAATAGTTATCTCCTACTACATTTACTCATTCAAAGAAATGTCAATTGACTGTAGTCTTGAGTGTCAGTCACTATGCTAGGAGTTAGGAAACAATAGTTCTATACTTAGCTACTAAAAGTTACTGTTGTGTTAAAAGGAAACGCTGTCTAGTTAATTGTAAGATGTTTTGGAGAGACAATTTGTAAAAGAGTTTGCTGAAACTATGATAAGTATATTCATAGTAATGTGATTACTTATTTCCTTAACCTGGAAAAAGATGTATGAAGAGTTTTCACTAGTTCTATTTTAAGTAGAAGTCTATGTTATTGAAAATAAAATTTTGATTTTCCTAATAAAATAATATATTTTGTATATATTGTATTTTCCTTATGAATTTATTTGTAGAAAATGTTATTTTCTATGATCTATAGTTATTTGAGTTTGCCTGTCATTTTATGAGTTTTTTATGAACTGCTGCTACCAACAGCACATTTTGGATATATCACTAGTTTATTAGCCCTGGAAATCTAATTTTCTTGCTATTATATAAAAACTCTTCAGCATGTTATTAGTGTCATAAGAACATAACCTCTATATTTTATCTTTGAATGCAAAAGGAAATATTGTACCTTCACTAGGTAGGAATGATAAACATTGAAGAAACAGTAACATAGTTTATAGAAAATATATTAGAAACATTTAGTATTAAAAATAATACATTTTAAAATTTTTTATTGTTATTTTTTACATTTTATTATTTTTTAAAATTTTCTTTGTTGTTCATTTTTGTACAATATTTGATTTCTCCCCTCAGGTGTAATCCCCATAAATCTCCTACCACCACCTAACCCATGTATTGTCGCCACAGTTCCTTGTGCTCTTCCTCCCCCTTAATAATATATTTGTAACTTGAATTGTTCAACTTTTCTTTGGATAATTAAAAATGCATTATATTGAAATTCCATTATCTTCAACTCAAACACAAACTTCATCCTGATTTTAAGTTATTGATACTGTATTTTGTCTATAGAGAATATTACTTTTGAGTTTGGAGTAAAGTAGCAGAAATTGGTGTTATTTTCCTTGCTCAGATCGTATGAATAACTTTATAGACCTATCCAATATTGTCGACTTCTGTATTTTGCATAGCTCTACATTTAAGCATTGCTGTTTGTGACCCACCTATTGTGACAAAAATCCCAGGAAGTGACTTCCTCTTTTTCTTTGTTGCTGGTAATTCAGAGTTGTCTGTAGCTTGTTAATCTATTTCCCTCATTTAAAAAAAAATATTTGATACTAGATCTAATCTTTTTTATATTGTGTACTTTCTGTTCTTTTTTATTTGCCATTTATTTAAGTAAATATCTTAGTGCAGTTATATAAATATGGTCTACAGACCTGTGTTTGTATCAGACAGTAAGCAGCATGTGCCAGAAGGTAAATCAAGCTTAGGCTTTTTTTTTTTTTTTTGTTGAGAAAGTCTTTTTACTTATCTTGCCTCATTTTGTAGCAAACTTCTAATAACCAATTTATAGTCCTGCATTTTGAGTAGCAATGAGTTTAGTTTCTACACTGTGATATTACTACCTTCACGAGAGATACTCGGCCTGTATGAATGAAGGGAACTGGAATGAAGTATGATGGGACTGGAATTCTAGGCTTCTAAGAATCATGACCCGTTTATGAGGCCAGCATAAAACATAATCTTGAGGAAAAAAATGCATCATCAAAGTTTTGTTAAGTTTAAAGGTTTGGAGATAATAAAATTGTGAAATTGGATACATGCTTTCTCTCTGCTTTAATAATCGAGGAGGAATTTATGGGTGAATTTCATATGCTTAGGATTGTCAGGTCTCTTGGTTAGTGTAACTTTTACCTTCTCTAACGTCTTAACTTTAATAGCAAAAATATTTTCATGGATACATAATGAAAAATTAATTTGTGACATCAATAACATGAGTAAATGAGGAAGAGTTTTTGCTTGTGATTGAATTTAAGCTGTTACCAGCTTATGACAGACTGTTACAGCTTAGGATTTTTGTTTTTTGTTAGTGGCTTGGTAACTGTAAAGAAATACCTGTAGAAGATGCACAAAAGAAAAAGAGAGAAATCAAAGCATATCCCTGCAAAAAGCAATATTCACATAGTAATATAGCAAAAAAACCATAGAGGGAAAAATAATTATGGTAGAAAACTATTTTTAAAAATGACAAGTTAGTCCTTATCAACAATTACTTTACATGTAGATGCATTAAACTCCAACAAAAGACCTAGAGCACCTTGAATATGTAAAACTTACATTAGATAAAATAGACTTTAAGTCAAAATTGTCACAAGAGATAATGAAGGTCATTATACAATGACAAAAGAGTAAATAAATCTGGAAGATGTGATAATTATAATTTTATAAAATCTTAACATTAGAACACCAATATGTAGGTGAAGGAAGTATTGACAGATCCAAAGAGAGAAATAGACAGTATTACAATAATAGTAGGAAATTTTGATACACTCAACAATGGATAGGATATTTAGATGGAAAATCAGTAAAGATACAGTGGACTTTAAGAACACTATTGATGAAATGAACTTAACATTTGGCTCTCCTTAGAGTCTGTCATTCTAAAATTGACTAAATTTATGAAACTTAAAAACAATGACTTTTATTTAGAAAAGGCTGAATGTAGTAAAATGCATGGGTTGAATAGGTGTTTTAGTGCATTTATTGCTAAGTCTATAGTTTATGTAGTTTTATTCATAAAATATTTGCTGTAACAAACCTTTACATTAAATTTTCCAACATAAACAATATCTCATTCTTTTATGGTGTTGTTTTATCTTTAGTATCATGCAGTATAAGAAAATGGCCCTTGAAAGCCTGATAGAAGAACTTACAGATTTTTGAAAAGGGATTTAGGTTGGGGAAGGATTTCTAGAAATTTTCATGGAGAAAAGGAAAGTTAATGTTTTAGCGTATATGTGGGCCAGTACTCTTAATATCCAGCATTGTTTTTTCTAGTTCACTGAAACTTTGTCTTCGCCAGTGACTTACCGGGCCCACCCATTGGGTTATTTTGTGTTTTATGCTTTTTTGGTTATGAAATTTCCTTTTGATTCTTCTTTCTTAACTATTTTTGCCAAGACTTTCTATCCTTTTTGCCAAGACTTCTTGTTTATTCTTGTGTACTCATAACTGCTGCATTAACATCTTCTTAAAACATCTCTAAAACTGTCTGATATTCACTGGTCAACATTGAGATCATTACTGACTTAAAAAGGCCATAATTTGTAGTGTCTTGGTGTCCCGAACATGAAAATTTTTTATTAGCTCTCGTTTTGAAGATATTTCATATAATTCATTTTATATAATTTACCATGTAAATTTATGCAGTAGGACTACAACAACATCCTAAATCAGCCTAGAATGATGTAATATTGCATCACATTGCATAATACCATCATGCACCCATCATCTAGAGTGGATTGCATCATTTTCTGATGCAATGCAATACTACTGCCAGGCAGCTGCTGAAGTAAGCTGACGTCAGCAGTGCACTAGATAAAGCCCTGTCAGAAAGGTTGAGCACTGAATTGAGCACAAGTATTTCAGACTTGTGCGAGACAGTTTAAGCTACTGTTCCATGGAACTGTTATTATTTTATCCATTTAGGCACAATACAGAACAGTAATGCCTCTAAAGTGTGTTCATAATGTGGACAATTTCTGCCATATTTGTGGGGAAGTAACATTTGCCAGCCAGAAGAAAAGTATCACTTCTAAAGTGAAGAAGGCTTATCATCTTGACTTCGGATGCAAGGTTGGTGACCAAGACAAGCCTTGGGCCCCACATAGATGCTGTGCTACATGTACAGCACAGCTTTCACAGTTGTTCAATGGCAACAGGCCATTAATGCCATTTACAGTCTCCATGGTGTGGAGAGAGCCAAGCAACCACATAAAAGACTGTTCCTTCTGCTTGGTTCCTCCTCATTCCAGCAGAATAAAGAAGCAAAAGAAGTTGAGAATAGTCTACCAAACATTCCGTCTGCATTTGACACCAGTTCCACATGGTGAGGGACTTCGTATTCCAGAACCTCCAGCAGAATATTCTCTTGATTCATTTGATGAGGACAAAGGCGAGCCGACCTGTTCTTCTCCTGGTCCATCAGCATGCAGTGGTCCAGATTTTCACTGTGGTGCATCATCAACCGTACACAGACTAACACAGGAAGAACTAAATGACCTGGTTCGTGATTTGACAGGTTCAACAACTTGCTGCAGGGTGATGCTAAACAAGCATGAAATGCTTTTCGCCTAGTGTCTACAAACTTTCTTGGGAAAGTTAGGGCAGAAAACTACAAGGAACTAGTAGAAGACATGCCGATGCAGTATCAGAAACTTGGCTGCATTATGTCTCTAAAGATCCACTTCTGGCCTCCCTGGTGGCGCAGCGGTTAAACGCTGCGCTGTGGAGCTGTCGGCAGCGGCAACGCGAGTTTGTTGCTCAGCTGGGGAGATTCCCACATGGTGCAGCAGACCTCTCCTGCCTCGCCCACTGCTCCCTTCTGCAGTGTATTTCCATCGATCCGCCTGCTCTGCTCCCCACTCTGTCTCTGGTGAACCCTCTCGCAGCCCCACGTCTCTGGCTTGTACCCCAGCTTGTATGCATAAATAAATAAATCTTTAAAAAAAAATAAAGATCCACTTCCTTCATTCCCATCTGGATTTCTTCTCTGAAAACTGTGTTATGGTTACTGATGAACATGGGGAACGTTTTCCATCAAGATATTGCATCAATGGAACCAAGATACCAGGGAAAATGGTCCACTACAATGCTGGCTGACTACTGCTGGACACTCCCCAGAGATGCTCCTGAATAGCTGTACAAGAGACAAGTGACGAAATCTAAGTAGTAGTCCATGACTTGATTTTTTACAGGTATTAACCATAGGCCTATTACTATTGGCATGCATTTCGTGATGTAAACATCCATTTATTGCATATTACAAAAAAAAAAACCCTAGAGCCAAAATTAGAATTTGACTGTCATATTCGTGTTGAGTGTATACAAATTGATAGGAAATGACTGATTTTGTTTCAGTAACATGAGTTTTGTAAAAATTTGTTGACCAGTGTATTCTGCCATTTCTGTTATTACATTTACTGGTTCTTTTTCTTTTTTTTTTTAAAGTTTTTTTATTTATTTGTACATACAAGCTGGGGTACAGGCCAGAGGCGTGGGGCGGCGAGAGGGTTCACCAGAGACAGAGTGGGAAGCAGAACAGGTAGATCAGAAATACACTGCTGAGGGAAGCAGTGGGTGAGGCAGGAAAGGTCTGCCTCACCATGTGGGATTCTCCCTGGCTGGGCGTCGAACCCGCATCGCGCGCTGCTGACAGCTCCACAGTGCAGCGCTCAACCGCTGCGCCACCAGGGAGACCCTACTGGTTATTTTTCCTTCAGTGACTTTCACTGATACCATTGCAGGAAGGAACTTTGTTAACATTGGTAGTGATGAAAGCTCTGGCTCTCCATTAGCCACCTCGGACACTGCCAATTGGGAAAGAGAGTTTACTCCATAGCAAGGATTGATCCACTTGGTCTTGATTGACCTGGGTGTTATGGGGCCACATTTTTCCCCCTGTGCTGTTTGTGATAGAGTGGCTAGTGTCTAAAAGTTTTCTTCTTGTTAGGCTACCCCTTTCTTAGAACTTTGGCTGGAGAGAGCAGGCTTTTGCTGCAGCTTTTTGTTACTGCGTTTATTGGCAGTTGTAGAAATTGGTTGTCTCATTTATGGCTCCACATCTGGAATGCGGGAAGCAGACATACACACACGGAACCTATCACGAGTTGTTACCTAGGTTTTAATATTCCTAGTTAGTCTGTGTCTCCCTGTTACTCCACTTTGAGAGTTCACTTTGTTGTGCTTTTGAGGGAAGCATAGAGAGGAGTAGCTGTAATCTTTGTTCCTAGAAGTGGTAGATGGCTACATTTTAAAAATTGTGTAAATTGATACAATTGGGGAGTTAATAGAATTGAGTAATTAGACATTTCGGAATCTACTATTGGGCTAGAGTTTAAGCAGTTTGGTAAGTGAAGATTTTACTTTAGGGAAATAAGGGTGGCGCATACATAACATGCAGTGTGCCTTTACTGGTTGACTTCTGAATTTAAACAGCAGTTCAGCCAACTTTCGCTTAGACTCTTGCACAGGGGCTATAGCCTAGTTGCCATCTATGCCCACAGCTTTATTTAGTTGTATATAATTATGTGAATTATAACCAGAGAGTCCCAGCTGAGATAAATTCAATATCTTTAAAATTTTTGTAGATGCTTATAAAGTTGAGTGAGACAGGTGATTAGTTGTTAAATGGAGGGTTTTTGTCTTCAGTGTATTTGTCCACATCTATGTGTGGACAATATTACCTCAGAATTCTATCACTGAAGTATAGACAGACCTTCAAGTCCTGCTATTGGAGTTATTTGTTTGGGGGGGGAGTAGCTGATGAATTTGTAATTAGTGAACAAATGAAAAAGCTTTAAAATCATCTATATCTAAACAATATCATATCATAAATGAAAGGTACATCCATTCTGTCATCTGGAAGAATCATTGAGCAATCCTTACTCATTTAACAAATTTATCATTTTATAAGGTTATTCAGGAGAATGTATGCTGGGAAGAAAAGAGTGACCTCAAAAACTCTTTGAGTCAGATTGTAGTGGTTTTTTTTTTTTTTTTTTTTTTTACTGTATATTAGACTTTCGAAAACTATCTTACTAAGGCCTTCCTGGTGGTGCAACGAAACGGGTTAAGTCACAACACTATGAAGCTATCCAGAGCCACTGCAGCATGAGTTCCATCCCCAGCCAGGGAGCTTCCCACATGGTGCAGCAGATCTCTCCTGCCCTGCCTGCTGCTCCCCTCAGCAGTGTATTTCAGTGGATCTTCCTGTTCTGCTCCCCACTCTGTCTCTGGTTAATCTTCTCACCGCCCCCCCCCCCAACCTCTAGTCCCAGCTTGTATGGTGCGTAAATAAATAAATTAAAAAAAAGAAAACCATCTTAAAGGCATTAACAATTACTTCATTAATAAATTTTCTTTTTTTAAACATAGTTTCAAACAAAAAAAATTTTAAAAGTTCATGTGAGATATAACAGTAATCTTTGGCTAGTCAGTAACATTGATAAAGGCTTACCTATTCTGAATTTAAATCACTTTGGTAAATTTTCATGTCATCATCAAAAATAAATATTTCAAGGGAAAATGAACTTCATATAATTATATATAAACAATGCTGAGATCAATAGTATTTAAAGTAGTTGGGAAGTAAACGGAACATGAAATACACTTCTGCATCTGTTTATTGAAAATACCTGGAGGCATTGTTTCATCCCGCAGGCATTTCTAATTTGCATAGCAAAGATAATATTATTTATATTTTCATTTAATATTCAGATATAGTTATAGTTACCGGATTTGAATGCACCTAATATGTGAAAGCTAGAATATCAATCTGTGCTTAAGGACCAGTCAGGTGTGAAAAAAAATAACTTCTGGTTGAAATGGAAAAATAGTAAACTTTTTGAAATTTCACATTGAGGCAGTGAGATAATCTGATTTATGATAGACTATCATAATAGATCCCAATGATCCCCTACTTTAGATTAAAGTGAGTTTCTATAGTTATTAATATTTTAACTAGCTTTGAAAAAAGATGTTTCAAAATATCTTTAAATTGTATTGGTGATTTCACTGATGAAATAACTGCTTGGAAACAACTACTTGTACTCTTAAATGAACTTTATTATTTGAACAATTGTCAAGTATGTGTGCATATATATATGTATATGTATATATAAAAGTGTTAGAATTTGAATTTTAAATTTAGAAACATGAATATTAGACCTCATAGAACATTGTAATCTCACATCAACAAATTTAAAACATTTTTAACAGCTAAAAAACAGAAGCAGTTAAATAAAATACTTTATGAAATGCTGATAACTGGTAATTTCAAAATTTTATTTTATACATAAGTAAGTTACTTCTCAAAAGTGAACTTTATGGAGGGAAGAAATATTATGAAAAGATGAAACCAGATAGTCTTCCAGTTGTGCATATGGATAGTTGTGAGGTAGGAAGTGACTTGAAACTGAATTGTATTGGGATAGAAGTTGCAGTGTTATTATTAAGATCACAAATACAGTTACCATTGATGTGGATTGGCTTCATTAGGATCCAGCACAGCCAATTCAGCAGAATGCCTGCCATTATAGGTGTCATTGCAAGATTAGTTCAATAAAATTGACAGTAAGAAAACATATCAATGAACATACTCACCAAATAACCCCTATCCAAAAATGAACACATCTTTATTCAGAACATGGTAGACACTAAGAAGATATCTTAGGCAAAAATTTGTGGTGGTAGAGGTACATATCCGTAATTATTCTTCAAAAGATTATGTATTTTAATCTGACATACCTCACTCATATAACAAATCTGATGTTAATACTAACTTTATAATTTAACTATCTTTGTATCTTTAAGTCTGAACATTTTATGAAAGCTTTGACCAAATAACATTGAAGTTTCTCTTCTGGTAAAATTTTTTAAAAAACATTTATTTATTTATGCATACAAGCTGGGGTATAGGCCGAAGGCGTAAGGTGGCGAGAGGGTTCACCAGAGACAGAGTGGGGAGCAGAACAGGCAGATCGACAGGAATACACTGCGGAGGGGAGCAGCGGGCAAGGCAGGAGAGGTCTGCCATGCCATGTGGGAATCTCCCCGGCTGGGTGTCGAACTCATGTCGCCACGGTCGACAGCTCCACAGCGCAGTGCTTAACCGCTGCGCCACGAGAGAGGCCCTGGTAAAAAATTTTTTAAAAAATTATCATGTATATTTCATGGTGAAGTATATACTCTTCAACTTTCTGAGGAAGCCTTAAAATTTTATTGCAATCAAGAGTGTGCTTAGAACATGTGTACCTCAAAAGGAAATCAGAAGTCGATTAACTTGTGGTACAGGTTCATTATTGTGTTCAAAAATGAATGATTACAAACTTAAGTTTTATGACTCTTGACTTCAAAGGGTTATTAAAATATATTAAGTTCTTAACTAGCATGTTGGCACACTACTGTTTCTAAGATATTTAACTATTTGCTGCAGCAAATAATGGTATTTCCTTTTTAGTGTCATTGGATTCAAATCTTTCTATGAATTTTGCTTTTAAATTTGTGCTTAGTGTTTTTTCTTCTTTTATTTTACTCTTCATCTTAAGTATTTCCTGGTTTGTGGGATTTGCTTCAAGATGTATAAGATCCAATCTAATGGTTCTCCTGAATATCGAAGAGCCTTCAACAATCTAGGTGGTGGAAGTGAATACAGATACATGGGCAGATAATTATTATGCCTTGCATATATCACCACACTAGAGACGCTTCATCTCTTCATGTTTTGAAATATTTATTTCTTTTGTTGTCAGAATAAGTTAAATTCCTTTATGTCCTTCAAGGGACTCTCACAACAAACAAAATAGGGTAATGGTGGTGAATATTAAGAAATACTGGGAACATTTAGTAGAATTGGCTTTGGTTTCTTCAACCAAGACATTTGGTTATCTCTAATGTTTGCAGCCTGTCATTCAAAAACATTTATTGAATATATTTTACTTGATTTTGATTAGAAATCTTTGCCAGATGATCTTGCTCAGTATACTTTAGCAGTGTGTTCACCTCCTTACTTTTGACTGTTGCTGTTACTGGTTCTTTTCCTTGTTCTGTGATTCTTAGTTTATAGGCCACCGGTAACTGCCATACATGTGGATATATTTGCACATTCAGCTAATGATACCTTATTTACTGTAGATACTTATTGTATAAAATTCTTCAAAACAGAATTTTATATTCATTATAGTTTTGATGGGTATTTCTTTTTAAATGCATCTATAATATATGTATTATCCTTTTTTACAATATCTTTGATTCCTATATTTTCAAGCCTAATCATTTTATCTTTTATATGAAAACCCAGATTTGGGGCATGATTCATAAATAAGATTTTTGTTTTTGATTTTTTTATTGATGTAATGGTTTACATTGTTTTGTTATTAGTATAGAATCCAACCTCATTCAGGTGTAGTTATGCAGTGCTCTTGCCACTAGAGCACCCATAGACCACCACTATAGCTGACTGTGTTCTCCCCTCACTTTGTTCTCTCTCCCCCCATTTTGAATGAAGTTGAAAGTTCCTTTTTTAAAGAGTTAATCCTTTGGATTGCTTGGTTCTTGACATATTACTTGCCTTAATTGGTAGTATAATTTCTGATCCCTAATGTTCTACCTGCATTTTCAGAAAGGCTCTGTCTCAGATGAGGTGTTAGGAACTTTGCTTGAATTTTCACTGTTTCTAATTAGCTTTGATTTTTTATAAGTTAGATAGCTTTTCCTAAATTTTCTAATCTGTAGTAACAGTCTCTCCTTTATCTACGTGTTTGTTAATAGTTATTTGAAAATGTCAAGCTTTTGAAAAGTGTTATATATTGTGGAACTTTAAGTGACTGCTGATACTTGCTTCTACTTAGTTCGTAAAATAGCAATCTTAATTCATTCCTGTACTCTCATGTTCTTTAAGAAAGTGGGAGAGCTTAAAATTGTGTTTTAAATGAAGAAGTAATATGGAATTATTATAAAAAATTTGAGAAAGAAAAAAGTAGCAAGTATTCATAGACTTACTACCTAGTGAAAACTTTTGTTGCAATGAACATATTCTCTTCCAGCTTTTTCTTCTATAAGTAGGAAATTTTTTTGGTTTTGTTTTTTAAGAATTGAGTTGTGTCTTTGTATTGTACTACCAGTTCTTGTAGCATTTTATTTTCCCCTGCTTTGAAAATAGTATTTTTCAATGTACATGTAATACTCTATGAATATGTGTTAATTTTTAACCTATCACCTATTATTTAATGTATATGGCCAAATTTTCACTGTTAAAATAGTGATAAATACACTTTAACAAAAAAATCTTTGCTTGAAAATCCTTGATCAAAGATTTGAACTTTAAATAACCTGTAAAATGTGTAATCAGTAGCAGTTTATGAGAGTACTTATCTCATGACATTTTCTCCAGCTCTGTATGATTTTTATTAGGAAATAATTCAGGTGCACAAAAATGTATAAAAATAATTTGGTTTTACTCTTATACTCTCTAGTCTCCTGAGAATTAATGCATCATATATATATAAAATTTTAATTTCCTTGTATTCTTTCCAAGCTCTGATTTTGTTTTCCTTCTTCAAGCATTTGTACATACATTTACCTTTCTCAACAAAGTGTGATGTCAATTTTCCTTTATACCTTTAGTGAGGTATATTGACAAATTAAAGTGCTATATATTTAAGATGTACATGATTTGATATATGTATGTATATGTGGTGAAATGATTGTTGTAATCAAGGTAATTGGAAAATCCATTACCTTTCATAATTTTATTTTTGCGGTTTGACCACTTAAAATCTACACTAAGCAAATATCAAGTGTATAATATGGTATTAACTAGTCATCCTGCTGTATGCATTGTATTTCCAGAGCTTATTTTTCCTGCATAACTGAAACATGGTACTATTTAACAGTCATCTCTCCATTTCTCTGAACTCCTAGTACCTGCCTACTCCCATTCTAATCTCTGCAGCTATGAGTTTGACTTTTTTATATTTTACACATAAGTGAGACCATGTGTCTTTCGTCTGACATTTTAATTAGCATAATGCCCTCAAGGTTCATCCACGTTTTTACAAATGGAAAGATTTCCTTCTACTTTAAGGCTGAATATATTTCATTCTAAACTTGTACCATATTTTCTTCATTCTTTCATGAAGGACAATCGAGTTTCCATATTTTGCCTATGAGAATAATATTACAGTGTACATGGGAATGTAGATAGATAATTCTTCAAGATCCAAATTTAATTTCCTTTTGATATATAAACAGAAATGGGAATTGCTGAATCAAATGGTCATTCCCTTTAATTGGTTGAGGAACTCCATGCTATTTTCCAAATTGGCTGTACCAATTTGCATTCTTGCCAACAATACACAAGGCTCACCTGTTATCCATACATCCACTAACACTTACCTCTAGTCTTTTTTGATGATACAGCCTTTTTCATAGATTTAAGTTGATATTGTGATTATGATTTTGTTTTGCATCCCCCTTACTGATGATAGGCATCTTTTCAGGTACCTCCATTCATATGTCCTCTCTGGAAAAATGTCTGTACAAGTCCTTTGACCGTTTTTCTAATTTGATTTCTTTCTCCTCCCACCTTTGTTTTTCATTTTGAGCTGTGTTGAGTTCCTTATTTATTTCGAACATTAACCGCTTATTAGACTAATGCTTTGCAAATGTTTTCTCCCATTCCATAAATTTCCTTTTTATTTGTTTATTATTTCATTTGCTGTGCAGAAGCTTTCTTTAGTTTGATATAGTTTACTCCATCTTGCAGGATTTTGCTTTTGTTGCTTATAATTTTGATTTTGTTAATATCCCCCTCAAAAATGTTGCCAAGAACAATGTCAAAACTTTTTTATTTTCTGGTAGGAGTTTTACAATTTCAGTTTTTGTGTTTACTTCTTGAGTCTATTTCAAGTTAATTTTCTGAATGGTATAAGACAGAGCTCTAATTTCTTCTGCTTGTGATTTTTTTTTAAATTAAAAAGACTCCCCCTTTTCTGTTAAATAATCTTGGGCCCTTACTAAAATATTAGTTGGTTGTATATTTCAGGATTTATTTCTGGGTCCTTGATTGTGTTCCATTGATCTGTGTACCCATTATCATGCTAGTACCATACTGTTTTGATTACCATAGGCTTTTAGAAAATTTTGAAATCAGGATGTATGATGCCTCCAGTCTCATTCTTTTTTCTCCAGATTGCTTTTGCCCTTCAGTATCTTTTGTGTTTCCCTAGAAATTTTAGGATTGTGATTTCTTTTTCTGATATAAATTGACATTGTAATTTTGATGGAGACCATATTATGTCTATGGAGGATTATATGTACTTAAAATTTTGACATTAACTCCCCCAATCCAGGAACATGGGTTTATCTTACTTCTTGTTTGTGTCTTCCAGAGTTTCTTTCACCAGTCTTGTATTTCCTAGTCTATAGTACAGGTCTTTCAATTTCATTGCCTTTGATGTTGTTGTGAATGTGATTATTTTCTTTTTCATGTATTTCATTATTATTTTATAGAAATGCAGCTGATTTTTGCATGTTGACTTTTGTTCCTGCAACTTCACTGAATTCATTGATTATTATTACCAGTCTTTCGTACATACAAGATTTTCTACATATAAGATCATATCATTTGAAAACAAACACAAATTTCTTTCTTTCTAATACAGGTGTCTATTTCTTTTATTTATTTATTTGTTTGTTCCTTTGCCTGATTGCTTTGTATAGGACCTGCAAAACTGTGTTGACTGTGATGGTGAGTATGGGAACTCTTGTTTTGCTCTTGATTTCAGAGAGAATGTTTTCAAACTTTCACTGAGTATGATGTGAGCTGTTGGCTTGTTACATATGTCCTTTATTATGTTGAGGAATATTCCATTTATACCCAATTTCTTGAGTGTTTTAATCATATATCATGTTATATTTTTGTCAAATGCTTTTGCTGTGCCTATTGAGATGGTTGTATGAGTTTTATCTCTCATATTATTAATGTATTGTTTCATACTTATTGATCTGCATATACTGATCTACCTGTGCATCCGGGAGGTAAATCCCACTTGATTTTATTGTATAGTCTTTGATTTTGGTTTGTCTATATTTTGTTGATGATTTTTGCATCTGTGTTCATTAGGGATATTGGTGTGCAATTTTGTTTTCTTTTAGTGTCTTTCTTTTGGTAACATAGTAACACTGGTTTTGTAAAAATGAGTTAAATTTGATTCATCTTTCATTTTTTTGAAGAGTTTAGGAAAGACTGAATTTAATTCTTCTTAAAAGTTTGACAATAAAAAAAATAAAGCCTTCAAGACCCAGGCTTTTCTCTTTTGGGAGACTTTTATTAATTTAAATCTCCTTACTCATTTTATGCCTTTTCAGATTTTCTACTTTTTTTTAATGATGATTCTCAGTAGGTTATCTTGTTTCTAGGAATTTATTTTAAGATGTCACCAATTTATTGGTCCAGAATTTTTCATAGTAGCCACTTATTAGCCTCTATTTTTCTCTTGTATTATACGTACTGTTTCATTTATAATTTTGAGTCTTTTTTTCTCTTTTTGTTAGTGTTGCTAAAGGCTTGTCAATTTTATCATTTCAATGAATCACTCAGTGTTATTAATCTTTTCTATTATCAAATCTCGTTCCCATTTGCTTCATTTATTCATACACTAATCTCTATTTCATTCCTTCTGCTGTCTTTTGGTTTAGTTTGTTCTTTTACAAGTTCCTTTAGGTGTAAAGCTGAATTGTTTGAGACCTTTCTTTTTTCTTAATGTTGACATTTGTTGCTGTGACTTCCCTCTTTGAATACATTTAATGGTTCCCCAAAAGTTTAGTATGTTGTCAATTTTAAAAATTTGTTTCAAATATTTTATTTCCCTTTTTACTACTGCTTTTTTTTTAACCAAATGGTTTTCCAGGGGGCGTTTCTTAACTTCCACATATTTGTTAATTTTTCATCTTTCTTCCTATTGCTGGTTCCATGCCATTATAGTTGGAAGATGTACTAGTTTTGTTTACAATTTTTCTTAAATTTTTAAAAAACTTCTTTTATGGCCTAACATATACCCTGGAGAATGTTCCGTATAGACCTGGGAAACATTTAAGTATATTTTGCTGTTCTTGGGCTTGTTTGCTATCTGAGCAGCACTCATAGAATGCTGGGAGTTTACGCATGGGCTAGTTGAGGAGTTCCACACAGGTGATGTGTCCTACAAGGTTCATGGATGTTACACATTGTAGAATCTGTGAAGTCAATCATCAAATCCATGGACCTTTGTTGAATTCCATTCCCATTACTGTGGGTCCCTACACCTTTTTCCCACTCCTGGTTGCCCCCAGATCATTCAGTCATTCTGATTCCCAATGGTGTCCTGAGATGGGATGAGGAAGAAATGATACTACACAAGACTGGAGAAACTTGACTCTATTGATGCGCTCACTGTGCCCCCTGGGAGAAATCATGGACCATCAATGTCTGTCTTGGCACTGAACCCTGACACTGAGCTATGTTACCTTTAGGGAAGAGTGACACTGTTCTTTTTACTCTCTTGATTGTGTCTAGAATTATTTTGTTTCAAAGAGATGGTGGACCATCTGCACTCATTCTTAAGTATCGAAATCTATGTTTCTATTGGTGTATGAGGACTGCAATCTCATTAAATATTTTAGAAAAAGAATTCTGCTAGATTTTTTAAAAGGAATTCTAAAATACTACTACTTTAAAATACAAAAATCCCATTAGTGGTTGTCAGAGAGAAAAGGACATGAATACAGTCAACACATGCATAGATTTCTTATTTGTGTTTCTATGAAAAACTCCAAAGATTAATTTAGTTCAACCCTGAGTGCATCTATTATGGAGCATACCTTTCAGATTGAAGTTTAAGATTATTATTTTAGATGACCTTATTTTACATTGAATTAATCTATAGTCTATAGAAAAGCCCACAGCCTGTTTTTTATTTAACATTCTCTTTAAATGACTTTTTCCATTGGTGAGAATTGTTAATTATCCAAACACATATTGTTTGGAAAGTGAATACAATGTTGTTTAGACAGTAATTGCTTGGAAAATGCATTGATACTGATAAATAAGACTGTATACTTAAGTTAAAGGATCTTAGGCAATGGTGGGAAAGTCAGCTGTTTTGAATAATTTCAATTCTATGGCCTCAAATTTTATGAAATTTTCATATGTACTGTGTAATTTGCTATTAATTTCTTTCAGTGTATTTTTCATTTCAGATACAACATTTTCCACATCTAAAAGTTTTGAAGGAATCTTTGTACTGCATTATGTTTTTGTTTTTCTTTAAATTCTTGAGTTTAAAAAATGTTTTTAAAAGCCATTTGAAGGTCTCTAAATTTCCTAATTTCATTATTGCCATTTCTGTACCTTATAGTTCAAATGTCTGTACTTCTTTGTATGTCTACTAATATTTTTACAATTTTTACCCATGTTTTAAATTGAGAACATTGGCTTATATTGTTGTTTGTGTTTTAGAGATATAGGATCTCTCATTTCAGGTGTTGTTAATATACCACCCAATGCACCTTTAGGCCACCCCTATAGTCCATTCTTCGCCCTCGCTACTTTGTCCTTGCCCTTCCTCTTCCTACTCTGGTAGCCTCAGTTCTATAGTCAGCTTTCTAGGGTTTGTTGTAAATTTGGCTTTATCTCACCCTTTGCTTTTCTCTCTATCCTGCATATGTGACACCATATAGTAATTGTCTTTCTCCATATGACTTATTTGCTTAGCATAACTCCTTCCTGCCATCCATGTTGTCACAAATGCCAAGAGTTTATCATGTTTGACAGCTGAGGTAGTATTCCATTCTGTATGTACACTGTATCTTCCTGATTCGTGTATTTGGGCATTTGGATTGTTTCCATAGCTTGGCTGCTGTAAATAGTGCTGCAATATTCATAGGAGTGCATATTTCCCTTGAATTAGTGTTTTTGGTATGCTTTTGGTTGATACCTTGGAATGAAATTGCTGAACCCAATGCTAATGTTTTGAGAAACAGCCATATTGTTTTCCATAGGGACTATATTTTTTGACATTCTCACCTCAGTGTTCCTTTTTCACCAAGCTCTCCCCAGCACTTGTTGTTTTTGGTCTTTTTGATATGGGCCATTCTCACAGGTGTGAGGTGGTATCCCTTTGTGGTTTCGATTGGCATTTCCCTGACTTGTTAGTGATGATAAGCAGTTTTTCATATGCATTTTGGCCATGTGTGTGTCTTCTTTGGGAAGTTCCTTTTTACTGCTTCTGTCCTTTTTATGATTGGGTCCTTTGTTTTCTTTTCGTTGAGCTTGCTATCTAAGCTGCAGTACTCATACCCCATCCTTCTTGACTTAGGAAGGAGAAGTAGTTCGCTACTACTTTTTCCTAGTCTCTTATTTGTGAATATGTGCTGTACATTTTCTGTATATTTTAAAGTCTTTAAGGCGCAAGGTAAATCTCGTTCTCCATTCCTCTCTATGACTGAAAGCTTTACATGGTAAGAAATGGCCTAGAACTTTCAGACGATTTTAAAAAATGTCGTGCAATGTGAATAGATTGTAACTGAAAATTAAATCGAAATTATGCCTATAAAGGAGTTTTTTTTTTTAATTTGGTGAGTTTACTTTTATTTATACTGCAATTAAGTTTTTCATTAAACTGCTAGGTATGAAAGATACAGCAAGTTTTGTTGAAGAGTTTCAGAAACCCTTTCTTAATAAAATTCCTTGACTAATTAATATAGGTAATGATGCTTGTACCTAGAAATTCTTAATGGTTAAGATTTGTGCCAAAATATCTATATTTAGTCTTGAGGCTATGTGACTTCTTTCTCATTACCTGAGTTGTTATATTCTCACTCTTTTTTATTTTTAGACTTGAATAGGTATGTATGAGTCCGGTGAAATGCTGAGAGTGGGCTATTGTAAAGAGAGATGAAAGTTGAGTGAGACTGAGTAGAGTTGTAATTATAGTAATTAAGAACTACTACCAGGTTATGAGAGACTTTTTGGTAAAGATCTTTGCTACTCTAAGTAGCAGAGTTATACTTAATAACTGTTCATACATTATCATCCTTAGTCACTTAAATAATGCATCTGTTTTCTTTATAGATTAACTCATGGGTTCCCAGTATTCTCAGTTCATTTTGCCCTTATTCAGTAATATTTCCATGGCAGTCCAATTAAAGAAGAATACCTGAGATGTCTACCGATTAAGTGTTAATAACCTAACATCTCTGTTTCTCACCCATCCATTAAAATAATTTTTAAAAATTTGTTGAAATGTGAGAGAAGCATGTAGTTAAGTGTCATTTATACTTTAAAATTTTGATCCAGGGATTTGTGAAATATGCCATATTTAATTTTATTCATTGTGGAGTTATATAATGAAAATAAAAATGGAGTTTTTGTGAGTTAATGCTTGTACAGGAGTTAAGGTAATGTCTAGCATCTAGTTATGTATTATAGTCATTGTCATTATTATCTCATAGTTTAAGATCCTTTTTAGTTTATAGAGTCTTGAGAAAAGCCAATCAGTATCTTTTATAGAAGAGGCTTCCAAGAATAACTCTCAACCTTTCTTGGACGATGTTGTTCTCTATTTTTTCTTCATTTTTTAAAGAGTTATTTATTTACTTATGCATACAAGACCTAGGGTGTAGGTCGGATGTGTGGTGGGTGAGAGGATTTACCAGAGACCGAGTGGAGAGTAGAACAGGCAGATTGACTGAAACACACTGCTAAGGGGAGCAGCAGGCGAGTCAGGAGAGGTGGAGGGTTCTGCTGCACCATATGGGAAGCTCCTTGGCTGGGAATGGAACTCGTGCTGCAGTGGCTGGGGTTAACTTCATAGTGCTGAGACGTAACCCCTGTGCCACCAGGAAGGCCCTGTTGTTCTGTATTTTGAAAGCTTCTTTAGGTTCACTAATCTTCAAAATAATGTATATTGTGCTTGAATTTCAGTGTTCAAATTAAGTAGATCAGATTTGATTGAAATCTGTGATTTGTGCGGGGTTTACCAATGTTAATACTTTTTTCTTTTTCATAAAAATGTTCAAATGAATCCTTTCAGAAATTATTTTCCTGTTTATTTTTACTTCTAAATATACTATATTTCTATAAATTTTAAAGATAGGTTTTGTGTTCTTTTTAACATTCTATACTTACTATCTGATAGTTTTCTTAGTTATTTTTTATTGTTTTCACCCTCCTGTTTTCTGTGTTTTTTCTTTCTTTCTTCAGTATTGAAGTGAAAATTCAGTCCTGGAAATGGGAACCGTAAAATAAATAAATGAATTAAAAAGTCACAAAGATTTTGAGTATATATTGTATGTTTAGTTAGGATATGCATGTTATATCCTTTAAATACTTGTTTAAAGATTTAACCTCATAGAGGGTGGGAGATTACCTCCTATTTATGTTTATAGTCAAAGTTTAGGTGCTTAATAAGCAGGCTGTTGTTATAAGGTTATATATTCTCACAACTGGGAAAACCTCCCTCCTGTTTAATTCTACTCCTAAACACATGGGTTGCACAGCTGCTATATGGTTGTGCACTGTCCCATGTGGTTTAAGCCAACACAGCCTGCAAAAGTGTTGCATTTTGGACCATGATAGTAGCATGACTGGTTGGAGACCCCAGAAGTGTAGCTGCCAGAATTCTTCCATCTGGCAGCAGTACTACAAGGCAGCTCCACATAGGGCATAAATATATTTTTGCTGAGCACTTTTTCTCTTGCAACAGTCTTGGATTCATAGGCAAAGATGTGTGTGTATGGGTAGATAGTCAGAGGAACTAACAGAAAGGTGTTTAACTGGAACCACTCTACTGTTTAAAATCTGAGAACATGAAGTAAACTATGAAGAAGCATGCTTGAGCTTTTAGTATAGGTGCGAAATATTTGACAAATAGCCTTAACTTTCATGAGAACCTTTAATTTAAAGAATTGTGAAATTATAGTAAGGCATAGTTACTTTAAAAATTATCTTCTATGTGTATGGGATAAAATAACAGAAATATAATTTAAAATAATAATTGTGATTGTCATTATTTGATGAAAATTTATCTCTGGTTTCATTAAAAATTCCCAGAACATTGAACATAAGTCAACATTCCATGGAGAAGGCAGTATTATGCAGTTTGCATGTGTGCATATCTGCATATCGGAGCACAAAATATTGACATGATAATTGCAGTCAAGCCTGAGTGAACAGTGGCCTATGGGAATTCAGCTGGTGTTGTACCAACTGGATGGCTGCTCAGGACACAGTTTGAAATGCAAGGTGCAAGTTAGCACTTTATTCAGCACAGGCAGGCATCATTTAGAAATCCTTGGGGGCAGCCCTGGTGATGTGCAGATGTTAAAACAGTCTGTTCTGAAGTGCTGATATTTTTGAACACTGTAAAAGACTTCTAGATTCTGGGTGAAAAATATTTACATGGTTATTAAAGATGTATAATACATACTCTTTTCCAATTATTTAATGGATGTTTTGGATGATAAATGTTGAGTATATGTAGCAGTAACTGAGCATGTGGTTAGAAAAAAATTGAAAATCAGAGACTAAATAAAGTCATTTAATACCTAATTAGAACTGAAAAGGTTTTCAGTATCAACTTTGTATATTTAGAAATAATGTTGAAGGAACGAGGATATGTTAAAACAAAGGTATATTTTTATTCATATAAATTGTCATGTTCTATTAAATGATTGATTTTTTTTGTTCAAAGAGTTTATCAGTACACTGTAATTTATGAATATAGGTACAGATGTTGCAATCTAGTTCCATATTTTTGTTCTAGTTTAGAACCACCTCATTGAAACAGGTAAAAAATCATTTTTCATGTGTTAGGCTGATTCTCTCAGCACAAATTTTGGCTGTCAGATATGGTTTTATGTTTACATTTTATTTTTAAAAATGTAAACATTGGTTAGAAAGAATATAAATAAAATAGAAATTCTGGATTATGTAATGAAATTAAAGCAATATAGATATATTATGATCTTAAAGCAGTATAGATATATTATGTATATTTGGGTCTTTAAAATATTTTATACCAGAAGTTTTATATGTATTAGAGCACTGTTTGGTTTAGTCATATGTTTTCATTTAGAATATTAAAGGTTTTTTTCAATAGCTGTTTTTATTATGGAGGTAAAATTTGTTCGAAAAAATCTGTGTTTTCAAATTTTTTTTCTCAAGTTGTATTACAGTAATATTCATGGATACCATCCTAGTAGTTTATTATGCATATTCAAAATAGGAAAACAGTTATAAAACAGTATGAAAAATAAATAATTCAAAATGATTTGTCTCATTTCCCTAAACTTCCATTTTTATCCAGTTCTATTGCTTTGGAATCTTAATGTTTCTTAGAAATTGAGAATGCTTTTAAAAGTAAAGCCATTAATAATAAACTTATATTGTAGTAGATTCTTTACTCAAATAAGAGAAAACATTATTCCAACTAAATTTAGTTTGTGAATTATTATCTTCCTGTTAATTAAGAATAATCAACATCAGTAAGTTTTGCTTTTTTATTTTCTTTGTTTTCTATTTCAGACCAATTCCATTGCCTCATTTATAGTTAAATGTTTCTTTTAGACTCTAATATTTCATTTTTGACATCTCATTAAAAATGGGCTCAAACCCAGAAAATATGATCCTGTCATATTGTATAATATATGGCATGGTTTATAACACAACTAAATTTTGTTTCCTAATTATTTAGAATAATTTTTCAGATTTTTGAGTTTAGAAAAATGGCAAAAAGTTAGCGTGGTAATTCATGTGGCTAAATACAGCAGTGTTAAATGTTAAATGGGTAGTACTCTTGAGAAAAGTGATTGGAGTTTAAAACTTGTACAAATTTGACAGCCTCTCTTCACTTCATTTTTCATCCTAAAGAAGTCTGCAAATATTCTGAGCTCACATCATTATTGCACATCAGTGGTTCTAATTAGTGAAACAGGAGCTTGTCTCAGTCATTGATCATCATCAACTTCTTGACAGTCTTTTTTTTTTGGAACTTTTTTTTAATGTCTTATAAATACATAGGATATATATTAATTGAATTGACCAGATAAGCTGGTGATATTTTAAATTTGAAACATATTTTTATTCATTCTATTAGGTTAATTTAAAAAATACTGTATTCATATTATAGTACAGTTTGGGGCACATTTTTCTGTTAGAAAATATTAGATATCCCATACTGCCAGGAGGAGCTCCTGTCCAAATCTCTATACCTTAGATTCTGAATTGTGATACATTTTTCAATTTCAATACTATAATATAGAAGTCAGTTTTGGAGATTTTGGCTATAAAATACATCATTGTATATTTTTCATTATTATATGAAGTTTTATATTTATGACCTGTATTTTCTGTACTGTATCACTCAGTTTAATTCGTTGAGAAGTATATCAGTTACTGTTTTCTCAGTGACTCTCAGACTTCAGCATGTATATATATCAAAATTACTTGCTCAGAGTGTTGTAACACTATACCACAGACATAGTGACTTGAGCAGCATACATTTATTTCTCAAAATTCAGGAGGTTAGAAAGTCCAGTATCAGAGTAACTTCTTTTTAAATTTTTTTTTAAGATTTATTTATTTATGCATACAAACTGGGGTGCAGGCCAGAGTTGTGGGGTGGTGAGAGGTTTCACCAGAGACAGAGTGGGGAGCAGAACAGGCAGATCAACCGAAGTACCCAGCTGAGGGGAGCAGCCAGTGAGTCAGGAGAGGAGAGGTCTGCTGCGCCATGTGTGAATCTCCCTGGCCGGGCATCAAACTAGCACCGCAGCTGCTGACAGCTCCACAGTGCTGCACTTAACCCGTTGCACCACCAGGGAGTCCCCTATCAGAGTAACTTCTGATTCATTCCTAGTGAGAGCTGTGTTGCAAGCAGTTGCCTTCTTGCTGAATCCTCACGTGTGGGAGAGATCATCTTTCTCAAATATTTTCTTATGAGGGCACTAATCCCTTTTATGAGGGCTCCATCCGCCTGACCTCCCAACTAGCCCAGTTCCCAATGCCATCACATTGGGAATTAGGACTTCATTATATGAATATGAAGCATTTAGTCCATGACACCTTTTTATTATTAAACACAGATTGCTGGGTCGTCATCTCAGAGTTTCTACTTTGAGAATGTGTGCAGATGGTGCATTTCTAACAAGTTCCTAGGTGATGTTGATGTTACTTCTATGTGGACCCACAATTTGAGAACACTGAGTTAGACTTTAAGTTTGTTTATGTACATATTAGTACATTTAATGCATTGTTAGTCTGCTGGCTTTATTTTTGTGTTTCTTTTATTAATGGTGGAATTAAACATACTTTAACACTATGTAATAATGTTTATTATATTGGAGATAGTCACCCTGGTACTAAGATCATTTGGAAGGTACAGTAATGCTTATGTTTGGGTTTTGTGACATATAGTCTGATTTTAACCCCTCTCATTTAAAAAGACATCCAGAAATTATTTTGACACTGGTGGGGACCTCATGTTTATTACAGAAGAGTAGATTAGGAAGACTCTAAATTTCAAAGTACATTCAAAGTATGGAACTGAGAGGGAGTTTCTGACTAGAATTAATATCTTGGCTGCCTTAACCTAGGTCTTTGTCCCTGGGTAAATCCAACTATGCTTTGTCCTTTGGGATTTAAAGTCATTTTTTTTTTAACTAATGTGTATATCTTGAATGGATCTTACATTCTTTTTTATTATTTTTCTATTTCCTTCTGGCTTATTTCATTGACCATAATCCTTTCCAGCTCCATCCATGTTGCTGCGGATGGCATGAGTTTATCATTTTTGACTGCTGAATAGTATTCCATTGTGTATTTATATCACATCTTCTTGATCCAGTCATCTATTTTTGGGCATTTGGGTTGTTTCCATATCTTACCTATTGTAAATAGTGTGCAGTAAACATAGGGGTACAGGTATCCTTTTGAATTAATGTTTTTGTGTACTTGGGTAGATTCCCAGGAGTAGAATTGCTGGGTCATATGTAAGCTTCATTTTTAGTTGTGTGAGGGACCTTCACACAGCTTTCCATAGCGGTTGAACAAGTTTGCATTCCCACCAGCAGTGTAGGAGAGCTCCTTTTTCTCCATGTCCTCACCAACATTTGCTGTTTCCTGTTTTTTTTTTTCATTTGTGCCACTCTCGCTGGTGTAAGGTGGTATCTCATGGTTTTGATTTGCATTTCCCTGATTACAAGAAATGTTGAACATTTTTTCATAACCTGTTGGCCATTTCCATTTCCTCTTTGGAGAATTGCCTTTTTAGCTCTTCTGCCCATTTTTAAAAAAGATTTATTTATTTATTTATGCATACAAGGTGGTGTGTAGGTCAAAGGTGTGAGGAGGGGTTGAGAGGATTCACCAGAGAAAGATTGGGGAGCAGAACAGGCAGATCGACTGAAATACACTGCTGAGAGGAGCAGTGGGTGAGACAGGAGAGATCTGTTGCACCATGTGGGAAGCTCCTTGGCCCGGGATCGAACTCATGCTCCAGTGGCCCCTCTTCTGCCCATTTTTTGACTAGATTATTTACTTTGTTTTTGTGGAGCCTGGTCAGCTCTCTGTAAATCATTGTGATCAGTCCCTTATCACTTGTATTTTGTGCAAAAATTTTTCCCAATCAGAAGGGTGTCTGCGTGTTTTGGTTAATGTCTCTTTTGCTTTACAGAAGCTTTTTAATTTGATGTAGTCCCAGTTCTTCATGTTTTCCTTCACTTTCTTTGGGGAATGTGTCTTTAAAGATATTACTGAGATGTATGTCTTGTAGTGTTTTGCCTATATTTTCTTTTATATATTTTACAGTTTTAGGTCTTATGTCCAAGTCTTTTATCCATTTTGAGTTGACTTTTGTGCATGGTGTAAGGTAGTAGTTTAGCTTCATTCTTTTGCATGTAGCAGTCCAGTTTTCCCAGCACCATTTATTGAACACACTGTCCTTGTTCCATTGCATATTCTTTGCACTGTTGCCTTCGGTTAGTTGTTCGTAAATGTGTGTTCGTAAATTATTTCTAGGTTTTCTGTTAGATTCCATTGGTCTGTGTGTCTGTTTGTGTTTAGTACCATACAGTTTTAATTATTATGGCTTTGTAGTATAGTTTGAAGTCTGGGAGTGTGATACCTCCATTCTGCTTCTTTTTTGGTCAGGAGAGCGTTGGCTATTCAAGGTTTTTTGTGGTTCCATATGAATTTCATCAGTATTTGTTCTATCTCTGAAGAATGCCATTGAAATTTTATTGTAATAGCATTGAATCTGTAAATTGCTTTTGGTAGGATGGCCATTTTGATAATGCCAGTTCTTCAATCCATGAGCAGAGGATGTCTTTCGATTTCTTTGTGTCTTCTTCTGTTTTTTTCTGACAATGTTTTATAATTTTCTTTGTATAGGTCCTTCACCTCTTTTGTTAGGTTTATTCCCAGGTATTTGATTTTTTTTTCAATTATAAAAGGGATTGTTTTCTTGATTTCTTCTTCACATTAATTGTTTACATATAGGCAGGCTACTGAATTTTGTGTGTTGATTTTGTAATCTGCTACTTTACTGAACTGGTTGATTATTTTGATTAGTTTTTCTGTGGCGTTTTTAGGGTTCTCTATGTTTATTATCATATCATCTGCATGTAGTGATGATTTTACTTTTTCTCTTCCTATTTGGATTCTTTGTATGTCTTTCTCTTGTCTTATTGCTCTGGCTAGGATTTCCAGTATTATATTGAAAAGCAGTGGTGATAAGAGGACATCCTTGTCTTGTTCCAGATCTTAAGGGAAAGGCTTTCAGCTTTTCACCATTGAAAATGATACTTGCTGTGGGTTTGTTGTATAGGGCCAGTATTATGTTAAGGCATTTTTCTTCTCTCTTGAGAATTTTGAGGGCCTTCATCATAAATGGATGTTGAACTTTGTCAAATGCTTTCTCAGCATCTATTGATATGATCATATGATTCTTCTTTTTCTTTTTGTTGATGTGTTGGATTCATTAATTGATTTTCGGATGTTGAATCATCCTTGTGCCCCTGGAATAAATACCACTTGGTCACGGTGAATCATCTTTTTATGCATTGTTGGATTCTGTTGGCTAGGGTTTTATTGAGGATTATTGTGTTCATTATAAAGATTGGCCTGTAGTTTTCTTTTTTGGTGTCGTCCTTGTTTCGTTTTGGTATTAGTGTTAATGTTGGCATCCTAAAATGTATTTGGTAATATTCCTTCCTTCTCAATTTTTTTAAAGTGTTTGTGTAGGATAGGCACTAGTTCGTTTCTGAATGTTTGATAGAATTCATTTGTGAAGTTATCTGGTCCTGGGCTTTTGTTTTGGGGGAGCGTTTTGATTACTGTTTCAATTTCACTCCTTGTAATTGGTCTGTTTACATGTTCTATATCTTTATGTAGCTTTGGATGATTGCATAGTTCTAGGAGTTTTTCCATCTCTTCTAGATTTTTGAATTTGTTTGCGTATAACTGCTCATAATCTCTTATTATTCTTTTGATTTCTGCTGTGTCTGTGGTAATTTCTCTCATTCATTTATAATCCTATTTATTTGCGATTTCTCCCATTTATTTCTTCGTGAGCCTGGCTAGACGCTTGTCTATTTTGTTTATTTTTTGAAAGAACCAACCTTTGGCTTCATTGATCTTTGGATTTTTTTTTTAACTTCTATTTCATTTATTTCTGCTTTGATTTTTATTTTTCCTTTTTTCTACTACTTGGGGTTCTTTTGTTGTTCTTTTTTCCAGTTC
The DNA here is from genome assembly GCA_004024925.1 of Scalopus aquaticus. Lineage (NCBI taxonomy): Eukaryota > Metazoa > Chordata > Mammalia > Eulipotyphla > Talpidae > Scalopus > Scalopus aquaticus. The sequence goes on along the minus strand of PVIJ01001174.1, from coordinate 163,294 downwards.
TTTAAGGTGTGAGTTTTAGGTTCCTTCTTGGAGTTCTTTCTTGTTCCTTGATGTGAGCCTGTATTGCTATATATTTTCCTCTTACACTGCTTTTTCTGTGTCCCATTTGTTCTGGAGATCTGTGTCCTCATTGTCATTCATCTCAAAGTATTTTTTAGTTTCTTCTTTAATCTCTTCATTGAGCCAATGGTCTTCCAGTAGTGTGGGTTTCAGTCTCCATGAGGTAGGAAGGTTCCTTGCTTTCTTTTCATGGTTTATTTCTATTTTGATGCCTCTATGGTCAGAGAAGATAGCTGGTATGATTTTGATCTTAGTGTATCTGTTGATGTTTGTCTTGTGTCCCAGTATGTGATCAATCCTGGAGAATGAACCATGTGCACTTGAGAAAAATGTGTATTCAGAATTTTTTGGGTGCAGTGTCCTATAGATATCTGTTAAGCCCATGAGGTCTAGGTCCTTGTTTATAGCTCTAGAGTCTTTACTTATTTTTTGTCTTGTTGATCTGTCCATTGGTGAGAGTGGTGTGTTGAAGTCTCCTACTGCATATGTATTTTCTCTAATGTTTTCAGAGATGATAATAATTTACTGATATATTTTGGTGCCCCTTTATTTGGTGAGTATATGTTATGTCTTCCTGATGTATTGTCCCATTAATCATATGTGTGACCATCTATGTCTCTTTTTACTTTTTTTAGTTTGAAGTCTCTTTTATCTGAAACAAGTATAGCTGTTGCTGCCTTCTTTTTTGGTCCATTTGCTTGTAGGTTTGTTTTCCAGTCTTTTATTTTTAATCTATGCTTATCTTTTGTAGTTTAATGTGTTTCCTGTAGACAGGAAAGGGTTGGGTTCTGTTTTCTAATCCACCTTGCTGCTCTGTGTCTTTTTATTGGTGAGTTTAGTCCATTTACATTTAGAGTTAATACTGGTAATTGGTATCCATATTAGCCATTTAGTTTGTCTTTTTGTGATTCTATTCCTTAACTTACTCTGTTCTTACTATTCATTTCTCTGTTGGTTTTGGCTTTAGGGTTTCTTGTAATATTTTTTGAAGTGGGGGTTTAGTAGTAATGAATTTCTGGAGATTTTTGTTTATCTGAGTAGGTCTTTATTTTTCCTTCATAGAAGAAGGAGAGATTTGCAGGGTAGCACATTCTTGATTGACATTTGTTGACTTGGAGTTTGTTAATTCTCTTCTTACCCATAGAGTATCTTGGGCTTATTGGAAGTCATGATAAACATTTTGGCATGTATATATTGATATGTATAGCTCCTTTGGTGAATTGTCTGAGGGCATATATATTTCTAATATATATAATTTATAAATTAATAAAAAAATCAATAAAATGGCAGATATATTGACAGGCAATGACTCATCAGAAAACACAACATTCAGTTTCTGAACGTATGTTTAATTTTACTGTTAGTAAAAGAAACACAAAAAGACCCCTGGGCTATGATGTGTTAGATATACTAATGCTTTGTAAATAGGTGATAGGAAAATGTTAAAGTATAAATACTAAAAACAGTACTAAAGTATAAATACTAAAAACTAAAAACTATCCAACTACTGTGTGCCTATATTCAGAGGCTGAGCATGTCTAGAGAAAAAACTCTGAACCATGACGATTAGTTTTACGTACATTAATAAGTACAAAGCTCACAAGTCCTTAGTGCTGCTGGGTAATCTTTTTTTTTTTTTTTCTGGCTCATTTACTTTTTCAGTATCCTAGAAGATTCTGTTATGTTTACTGTCCTGTCAAATTCTAACACTGATTTCCCCATTCTCACTGTCAGCTGATAGATACCTTTATGAATTTGTCAAATCAGTACTTGCTAAGTGGAGCACAGGATGCTTGAAGGTGAGCCATGGTTCAACAACAAACCACAGGAAAAATTGAAATAGAGAAGCTTATTACTGGAAGAAGTACCTGGAACATCACAAGGAGCAAATGGGGAGCACATAGCAGAGTGCGGACAGAGAAACAGACAGGACGTGGGGCACATGTCTTTATTAGAGTACATGGGTGGAATGCTTGGCAGTGCTTGGAGTTAAGGTGGAATTGGTCAATTCAAACTGAAAGAGCCAGGTTTCAGTAAATCCTGGGGATCTTATCTAGCATGTGTAAGGAAGATGTGTTGGAAGGCAGGGGAGACTATTGTTTATAAAGGCTGCTGGGGAAGTCATATTAGGCACTTTACATTTGCTTGTAACTCTGCTAGCTGTTTTCTAGGGCATGTGGTACATGAAGGAATTATTAGTTTAAAGTTATTGCAGACTGCTTGACCAAACCAAACAGATGCCAAGGCTTTCTTTGGAGTAGCTTAGCAAAACTCTGGACAGTGCACTTGCCTTCTGCACCACTGAGAAAATAGAAACTCTTAAAAGAGAACTCCTATTCCCTCCCGTAATTGTGTCTACCAACATAACAATCTATACCTATATTCCCATTTTTATTTCTTTGGAGGGAACTATTTCTACTCTCAGATCTAATGCCAGACGAATTCTGTATGTACACTAAAGCTTATAGGACCCAAGGATATCACTGTTAATTCTTCCTACTCTCCCCTGCATCATCAGAATTTTCTCACTGTTCTGGATCATTCCTATCAACATACATACATGCTTTGTTATCTTCCCTTAAAAAAAAAAAGCTCTCTTGATCTCATTTACCTTGAACTATGGTTCCATTTCTTTGCTACTTTTTACAGAAAAATCGCTCTGAAGAATAGTTTTTTAAATCTTTTTTCTCTCTCTCTTGAACTCACTCCAATTAAATTTTCATATACACTATTATTCCAAAACTGCTTTTGTCATGACCACCAGTGACCTCAATACTGCTAAACTCTGCGCTCAGGCCTCATCTTACCTTCTTTAACTTGTTTGCAACATTGGCACTGTTGGTTCCTCTTTTGGAAATGCTTATTTGTTTAGCTTTTTCTCTTGATTCTCCTCTTGCATGACTGCTTATCTTTCTCATTTTGCTAATCTATAAATGTGGATTCCTCCAGGACTCAACTCTATTCAGAATCACTTCCGAGGTGATCTCATGTACCCTTAGGGTCTTTTAAATATATTTGGTTGATTTCTACAGTTACATTGTCAGCCTTGACTTTACTGACCTCAGATTTGTTTTTCTAACTGCCTGCACTTATATGTCAGTTAACCATCGCAAACTTAACTAGTCCAAATTTTAAATCCAGATATTCTTCATTCTCCTCCTCTATAGCTCAGATAATGTCTACTCCCTCCTTATAGTTGCTCAGACAAAAACTGTGGAAACATTCTTTTTTTTTTTTTT
>PVIJ01001174.1:139871-159895 GCA_004024925.1 Scalopus aquaticus | reverse complement strand
ACATCGCTGCTGCCGACAGCTCCACAGCCCAGCGCTCAACCGCTGCGCCACCAGGGAGGCCCTGTGGAAACATTCTTGACTTCTCTTCTTTCACATCTCAATCTAATGTGCCAAGAAATCCCATTAGTTCTACTTTCAAAAGAGAAAGAATTCTATCACATTACCACATTACCACACCTACCTTTCTTGTCTAGTTCATCTTTATTTCTCACAGGGATTTTGCTTTTGCTTCCTAGTTGGTCTCTCTTTTTCTGCCCCTGACTCCTAGGATCTGTCCTTGACCTGAGTCAGTATGATATATTAATTTATAACATGTTATTAAATATTCAATTGTAATGTGTTATTTCTCTGCTCAGTAATGATCCTCTGTCTTCCCCTTTCACTGAGAGTCAGATCCAAATTCCATATGGCTTAAAGGGTCATGTATTCCTTTATTCCTACTAAACTGTGTCCTCATCTGCCATTCTCCCCTTGTTCATATGAGGGGGATATATTTACTTCTTTTTTGTTCTTTGAATGCACAAATTATACCTTTGCTTTAGTGACCTTGCACTGCTTACTAGTCCTGTGGCCTGAGCTCTCCATGACTTGCCTGTCTTCCCTTTAAATCTCTGATCAGATACCTTCTTTGAATACAGTCATTTGTTCATTATCCTATATAAAATAGCAACAACCTTCCTTTTACTCCCCAGTTCATAATAAGATTATTATACTTAAAATCAGCCAACATATTTTGTATTCGTTTATGTACTATTTATTTTCAGTATCCATGAACTAGAATGTCATTTCCATGAGATGGTCACTTGATTTATTTTGTTAGCAACAGTATTCATAGTCCTTAGGATGATGTCAGTCACATAACAAATGCTCAGTAAGCACATGCTGAATGAAGGATGGATTAGTATTTTAGATGTGGGTGCTTTGTTGTTCTTTCTTTTTCTTTTTGATATTTATTCTGGTAGGTACTTTTTCAATTTGAGGCTTCTTAAATTCTAAAACATTTTTAGCAATTACCTACTAAAAATACTGTTTTACCTTTCATCTCATTAAAATTTGCTTTTGGAACTCTCAGTATATATTGGAGTTTTCTAGTGAAATCTACACTTTTTACTGTTTCCATATTTTTAATTTCATGGCTTTTCTAAACTGTTCTGCATGAATCCCTCATTGCTGTTTTCTTTTTCACTACTGTATCTTTTTGAGCATAGCCCATTTTTTGTTTTTTGTTTTAGTGATTATAAGTTTTGTTTTCAGGGTCTTAAATAGACTTTTTTAGATCCACCTGTTCTTGTTTTTATTTTTAATGTTAATCATTCTTTTATTTCTTTAAACTTCCTTATTTATTTTAAAATCTTTTTCAGTTTTTTTTTGTTACTTTTGTTTAAAGTGAGTGATTCTTTGGATTGAGTGATTCTTTGGATTAGTTAGTGTGTATATGTATTATATGTGCATTTTGAGTTGATGTTGTCTTCATGTGGAATTTTTGTTTATGGTCACATCTTGAATGAGAGGTTGTTATTGTTCTCTTTGTCCCTTAACCCCCACTACTCCTTTTTTCCCTCATGCCTCTTTTATAGAATTTTATGTTTGCCACTAAATTGTCACCTGTATTCCATTTCCCTATCTTGAAACAGGTTTTATGTTTATAGCTTGAGAATGTTAGCCAACAGAGATACTAGGGATTTGCTGTATTCAGTTTTTGAGTGTTTTGTCTCAGCTTCTGATTGTTATGTTATATCTATAAAATTTTGCCTTTCCAGAGACTTTAATAGAAACTTTAGTTCCAGGCAAGGGTTTGCTGCAGTAGTTGAGAGCCTCACCCTAGCCTCCTGATTTCAAACAATGAGTCTGGTTATGTTTGTCCACACCGAACAGGTCACTTTTATTCTCTATTATCCCCAGGATTCTGGCTCACAGTTTTGTGTTTTGGTTTGATTTGTGGCCCTCAGAGATGTGCCTGTGTCTCTTCCCTCTTTTCTGATTTTTTGTTAATACTAAACATTTAGAGGAGAAGGACCTGAAAGTGTCAATGTGATCTTACTCTGCTAACTTATTGGAAGTCCTAATTTAAATATTTTCTATTTACTGTAATACTATCTGAAGTTATCTTTTGTAAACAGTGGTATGCTTTTCTGACTTGTGTTCCTTCTGTCTAGTATCCCTTATTTTGAAGGTTTTTTGCTTCATTTTACTTTTTCTAGGGCGAGAATTCTTTTCCTCTTTCTTTTTCTTTACTTGTACACTGTGATTCTTGAGTAATTTAGGCACAAATTTCTGTTTATTTTAAGAAGATAGCTTATAAATATTGTGATTTTATATGTTTCAGAGTATTGTGCTTTGGTTATCCAACTACCGTTTAGCTTAGTTAGTAGTATTCTCAGAGACTAGAAATGGGCATGGGAAGGAATCAGAAAAATTGAGTCATGGGCTGCTGATTTCTTATAAATGTTAGTTCTCTTTTCTGAGTCTTAATGGTAAATATTTTACTCATTATATAATTGTGTACATGAAGTATTTATGTTAACAAGCACACATTCACTCATTTGTAAATTATTTTAAATCGATTTCATAATGGCTATTGTAGTCAAAATTAAACAGAGTTTAAGTATTTTAATCATTTAAATAGGGAACTAAATTGTTCTTTTTGTATGAAGTTGTCTCAGTTGTCAGCAGTTGTAAGTTGTTGTCACTTGCATATGGTTCTGATTAATACTGAAAGGACTGTCAACTCCAGATTATTTAATTTTCTGTATTTTAAAATGGCAGTCATTATCAGCATGTGAAAATTTAAAGTATTAAGCTGCCAATGATTAATAAACTCTCAGTGCTTGTATTTTTTGTTTCTAGAGAAAAACAGAAATCTGAAGCTAAAGACAGAAAAATTTTAGAAATTCTGCAAGTCAAGGATGCTAAAATTCAAGAATTGGAGCAGGTTGGTTTTACAACAGAAAATACTAAAAATTACTTTATTTCAGGTAGTAAATCTTTATAGCTATTTCAATTTATTTTTTGCAATTTTTATTAAAAATATCAGGGTCATTATGTCAGATAAGTACTATTTTGAAACAAAGTCCTATGTTTTTCATTATTATGCTTTGCTTGTAGCTTATCATTTTTTCTAAATAGACTGTTATGTGTACGTTAAAATCTTGAGATAGATATAACTTATTAAATTTGCCTTTATTAGTGATTATAATTCATTTATAAAACTTGTAAATATTCAAATGTTTTCGTTTTTAGAAAAGATCATCAGTAGCTGTGATGATACTATTTGATCTTTTGAAAACTTGTGTTTTTGAGGTAGTATAATCCTATCTTTTAGGTAGAATGAGCGAATTATGTAGTTACTATAATTGTATAGATATATAAATATCTATGAACGTGTAACTATGTAACATATAAATATATAAATCTTTAAATATACATGTAAATCTATGAAAATATAAACCCTGCAAAATTCTATGTGGTCAGTGATTTCAAGAACCACTTTTAAGGTATAAACATTAAAAATAAAAGTCAAAGAAATTTACTGTGAGTATGGTCTCCATCATATAATATTTAAATTATACCCAATTGCTCATTGTGGGCTAATTATGTATAGTTTTTCTATAAAAATAGAGGTTCATTTTTTTCAGCTATGCGCTTCTGACTTTTGATTCTGTTTTTCTTCCTAGTCCATTAAAGGGTCATGAGAATTTTGATCTAAGGTTTGTTATTCTTATAAAGTTGTTTTATTTAAAGAACTGAAAATGGAGATTAATTTGGATAAAAGATTCAGTTATTTTTCCATTTCTGCACATATGTCAATACTTTATAAATTGGGATATTGATTCATATATGACATAAATTTGAAATTCATACCTTCTCCAGTGTTGTGTTTTCTAATGACAAAATTTTAGAAGTAACATTTTAGTCAGTTTGTTCTGGAAAAATGGTTGTGTTTTCCCCCTGAATGTTTAACAATATCAAAATGCTTTCTAATATGATGAATATTGTCATGTTAGGCTAACCTAACATTACCAACCTTTTGACTTAAAAGTAACAACCAACTTTGGTTCTTAGATTTCATTGAGAAAACAAGTCATATGACCATTCAAGATTCAGGTCTTTTTGGAAAATGTAGGTCCAAGCTAAGTAATCTTTCTTTTTCATTTGCAACTCTGTGTTACGGAGGAAAATGGATTTTTGTCCGTCTTTGGTATCCTTTGGCATCAAGTTCACAACACTTTAGGGACTACTTTGTTTACTAGATCGAGGTTGTAATAGTATACCACTTAAAAAATATTGACTTTGTTTAGTGGCAATTTCTTTTCCCCTTTTCTTTGTTGAATTCTTTTTCTTTTCCCCTTTTCTTTGTTGAATTCTTTTTCTACTTTTTTTTCCTTGTCTTTTCTGTCTTTATTTCACTTTTTACATTTTTGTGCAGAATCACTTAGTTCATGTGTAAAATACTAAGTTCCCATAAAATAAATTATTTGATTTTTGGGCCCCCTAATTTATTTTTAGGGCCCCTTGTTTCTTAGCCTAAATACATTTATTTTTGTGCAATGATCATTATGCTTTTCTACAAGGTATATTTTCAGTTCAATTTGAGAAAGTCCTGTGATGGTATGGAAAATTCAGTAATAATGCTTGCCTTTAATGATTTTAAATATCTTTGAGGAGTAGAGTGGGAATGAAAGTAAGGTGCAAGTAACCATATTCTCCCTGACTAGATTATAGGTTCTGTGAGGAGAGGGATCCGTATATACCCATTGAATCTTGTATACCAAACACCTGATATCTACCATATTGCCTTCCTGTCTCATAATATGTACTCATGGAGTATTGTTGAATCTGTGATTAAATTGAATAGACTCAGTGCATTATAAACGCCATGTGAGATTCATAAGCAGAATGCTATAAATATTCAATAGGAGATACTAAATTCTGTGGAGAGGTCTTAAAAAAGTATTTAAATAGGTTTTAACAGGTAGATTGTCGGAGATTTTCCCAGAGTGAATACTAGGTAAATGTGTAAAGGTAGGAGTCTAGGAAATGTTTGGGTGAATCTGAAATTTGTATTTTGTTTCATAGATAATATGTAGGCATTTAGGCTGAGAGTTCTGACTAGTGTTATTTTCAACTTGTATTAAGGAAAGGCCTTGATTGCTTAAGTGAAAAATTTAGACTTTACTAGTAGGCTAAAAGAACCTATCTTGATTTTCATGAAGGACTTAAAACTAATTGAATTGCTGTCTGTGATGATAAAACTAATAGTGTATACATTTAGAAAAGCGAAGTAAAAAGTGGAATGAACTGTTAGGAAGTTATTTTATAGTGTAAGATTAATGACACAAACCTGAACTGTTAGGTTTACAGGAATAAAAATTATGTAGTGGCATCATGAGGACTTGCTAGTAATTTGGAAATGACATTTAGGTTTTTAGCCTCAAGAATCAGGAAAACAGTGGCATTATTATCAAAAAGGGTACTATTTTTCCAAGAGGCTCAGCCTGCTGTGATAATAAGATTTTGAGCTTCTTTAAGACAATTTATGTTTTAGTTATTGGTGTGAATTCCATTTAGAGATCTTTAGCAATCTGTTGATCTGACCTTTCAAAAAGAGTTTTTTTTCTTGAGATTTACATATTTAATGTTAATAAAAGACTAAGCAGTGAGAATTCGGAGAACAAGATATTTGCTGGTATTGTTAATGGGTAAGAAGAAGAGCAAATTTCAGTAAATGAGAAGGAAAGACTGTTCAGGAAAGAAGAGTAATTTCTTCTGAACTGAGAAAGAGTTTCAAGAAGTAAAAGGCTGTCAATGATGAAAACTGCTTCAAAAACATTGGGGTTTGTGAAAAAGGCTAAGTTCAGTAATACGAAGTTTTTAGTAATTTGGAAAGTGGTACAAGTAGATTGGAATAGGAAATCTTAAGAGAACGCTGAATTCTTTTTATCTTTTTTTTTAAATTTAATTCATATCCTTTACATTACTGTGTATCCTCCTGTGGGTTTCCCACTACCAGTTCACCTGTGAACCATCACGTAGTCCCTGGTGCTCTTTCTCCCCTATTTAGATCTCTATTTCTACCCCCCCCCCCGTAGAATGTCTTTTATTTGTGGTTGCCTGATAATTTTTGCTTTTATTTATGTTTTGTGTGCTATTTTCTCCTTCTGACTTCTCGTTTGGCTCTCTTATGTCCTCCGATAAGTGATAATCATTCGATATTTTTTCTCTTTTCTTCTGGCTTATTTAGCTGAGCATGATCCCTTCTAGCACCATCCATGTTGCTGAGAGTTGCATAGTTTGTCATTTTTGATTGCTGAATAGTACTTCATTGTAGACATGTACCACATCTTCTGATCGAGTAATCAGTTTTTGGGCATTTGGGTTGTTTCCATGTTTTAGCTATTGTAAATAGTGCTGCAATAAACATAGGTATGCATGTGACCTTTTGGATTAATGTTTTTGTGTCCTTTGGGTATTTTCCTAGGAGTGGAATTGCTGAATTGCTGGGTCGTATGGAAGCTCCGTTTTTAGTTGTTTGAGAAACCACCATACGGCTTTCCATAGAGGTTGGACCAGTTTGCAGTCCCACCAACAGTATAGGAGCGTTCCTTTTTCTCCACATCCTTGCTAACATTTGTTGTTTTCTGTTTTTTTAATGTGTGCCATTCTTGTTGGTGTAAGGTGGTATCTCATTGTGGTTTTGATTTGCATTTCCCTGATTATGAGGGTTGTTAAGCATTTTTTCATATATGTGTTTGCCATTTGCATTTCTAATTTGGAGAAGTGTCTTTTAAGTTCTTTTGCCCATGTTTTGACTGGATTTTTTGCTTTGATTTTGTTGAGTTGTGTGAGTTCTTTGTAGACTTTTGTGATCAGATCCTTGTCTGTTGTATGGAGTGGAAATATTTTTTCTCCCAGTCAAAGAAAACACTGAATTCTAACAAAGTATGGAAATGGATGAGGAAAAGTGACAGTGCAGAGAAAGATTATGCACTTAAAAAGGTTAGACAAGATCTTTGAAAATAGAGAAGGAAATGATAAATAGACAAGAAGAGGTATTTGTCATATAACTTAATTTTTTTCTTTAATCACTATTATTGCTCCAGTTTTTTTAAAAACTAATTTGTTATATCTTTGTCCATCCTTTTATATTGCATCTTTAGATGAATTACTTGTATGTTGTATTTATTTAGACTGTGTTTTGACTCAATACCTTTTTAAAGGTGTGTCTTACCTGTATTTCGTGACATAATACATAGGGAATCCAAAAATAAGTTTTGCTTTCGTTACAGTAGTTCTCTTCCTTCTTCCCCTTTCTCCATTTACCATTGTTTTAGTTGTTGTGGTTTCATTACTTCTGTATTTCTTATTAAAACTTTCTTGTCCACTTGAAAGTAGGTCATATAAAAAAATATATATACTAAGCTCAAGTATTGCCTGATATAGTTTCAGGTCTTATGCTTTTGCTCCCCCCATGTTTTCCCTGCTTCATACTTACTACTATTCTCTTCTTGCTCTATAGAATTCTCTTGACCATAATATGAATTATTAATTTCACAGCTTATCCATAATAAATTATTTGTTCCAGACATACATTCTCTTGTCACCCTTTATGCTTTATGATTCCTCTGAGTTCTGTTTGCTATTTTAATATTAACTCCAGCCAGACCATTAAGAATGTGCTCTACTCTAACCAGAAAAAGTTTGTTGAAAAAATTTCATAAAGCTAACTTTAAAAATGAACTGTAACTGTATACACATGTGATTTCATTATTTAAAGTTCATTACTGAGGGTATATTTTATCAGGGAAATATATACATACATACATACATACATATTTTACATATATTACACATATATTACATATATAACATTTTACATATAACATATTTTACTAATCATTGAGGATTTTTCATTCTTATTTAAATTGACATATATTATTCTAATTATATAATTATAATTATATAGTTATATTACATTTATTACTGATTTTTACTCTAATGATTATACAATATAAATTTATCAAACTATCAGAATATTTTTGGTTAACATATATCATACTGCATTATACTTTTTTATTTAGAAATAAATCTTTGATTTATAGTTGCCTGTTAATTTTGGTTTTTTATTTATTGTTGTTATTTTTTCCTGATCCCTTGTTTGATTATTCTATATTCCTTCTGTAAGAGAAACCATCTAATATTTTTTTTTTCCTTCTGGGTTATTTCACTGAGCATAATCCCTTCCAGCTCCATCCATATTGCTGTGAATGGCATGAGTTTATCTTTTTTGATTGCTGAATAGTATTCCATTGTGTATATATACCACATCTTCTTGATCCAGTCATCTATTTTTGGGCATTTGGGTTGTTTTTGTATCTTACCTATTTTCAATAGTGCTGCAGTAAACATAGGGGTGCAGGTATCTTTTTGAATTAATGTTTTTGTGTCCTTTGGGTAGTTCCTAGGAGTGGAATTGCTGGGTCCATGTGGTAGCTACATTTTTAGTAGTTTTAGGAACCTGCACACAGCCTTCCATAGTGGTTGGACCAATTTGTATTCAATAAATAAAAAAAAAAAGAATTAACAGCCAACTATAAATTAGAGACATTCTGCAGGGGAGTGGAGGGAGAGGGATCAAAACGGGGAAGAACACAGGGACTACCATGATGGTGTACAGGTGAATTGGTGGTGGGAATTTTATGGGAACTACACCTAATAGGATAAAGCAAACATTGTACAAAAATGAACAATGATGTAAAATATATATGAATAGATAAATTATAAAAAAGAAATTAAATCTTTATCTGTCTTTGTGGTTTACTAAATTTACTCAGATGCCAAAATTTAAAGTATTATGTCTCGTAAAGGGCCTGCTGTTGCATCTTCATATTGTCAATTCTAGTTTACATTAGTGGATAAACCCTTATAAAACTTAAATCATTTGATTCAGTGTTCTATCCTTCCCAGATTCTAAATAATCTCCAGAATATATGAGGATTCTCAATAGTTGTCATTTCTCCTTTCAGAGTACACGCTTGTAGATATTTTATAAACAGTCTTAGTGTTCACCTATTTAAATTTATTTTTCATTGCCAGCCTCCATTCATAGACATTTAATAATTTGTTTTTGGGAGAGAGTATGGGTACCTCAACAATTAGCAAGACCAGGTAGTGTGTTATATATTAAATGAAATTTAGTATTTAGAAATGAAAGAAATTATTATGATAATGGGAGAAGCCTTTAAAGAGGAGGTAGAAACTGAATCCTAAAGGAGGATGACTTAGATGAGATTAGAAAAATGACTGAATTGAGGATTGACCATATTTATACATCTGTTTATATGCTATTTGATTGAAGACATATTTTCGTATGCCCTAATATTGAAAATAAATAAAAGTTAAGATTATATTGAGGTGCCTTTTATACCTACTGGATTTATAAAATATGAACAAGCCTGAGAGTAAAGTATTGGTTCAGATTTGGACCTATGGTAATTCTTGAAGTAGATATATCCTATGATGTGCAATTTGATCGTTTAGCATATATAATTTAGAATATTGCTTTTCAAATATTTATTAATATGATCCCCACACTAAGAAAAAATACCATTTCCTCAAGATCAAGTTTACTGAAATGAAGTAAAGTTTTATATAATAATAGTTTCCTTACTATGTATAATAAGGGGTAGATTCATTTACTGACCCATTCTGGTTTGCATTCTGCAAACTACAGTTTGAAAAATACTGCTTATGAGAAATTCTGGTTCCTCTGTATCAGGAGACAAGCTTAAAGATTGTTCATAGCAATATTGTTTGTATACCCTTTTCTCCAAAGTAGGGAGTGGATGCAATATATGCTTTCAAGAGTTGGATAATACATTGATTGGGGGCATATACGTACATTTGTACATAACACACACACAGACACACAGACACACACACAGACATACACACACACACACACACACACACACATAAAATTATGAAGAAAAGCCAGAGAAGGAAAAGAACCAAATTTCAGGATAGTGCTTACTCCTGGAGGACATATGAGGTGTTAGAGGATCATGTACATATAGACATTTCAAAGATAATGGTAAAGAAGAGGTTGTATTTATTAATTTTATTAATTTGATGGTCGTGGGTACAAGGTTGACTTTTTCATTCTGTTTCTTTACACTGTACTCATCATGCATTATTTTTCTGTGTATTCTGCATTTAAAATAGTTTTGAAAGTAAAATGAAAGCAACAATTAACATTACAATTTAAAAATGTTAGAATATAGATGAACCTTCCTTTAGTCCTTAAACTCCTCCCATTTTCATCCTGTTCTTTCCTTAAGTTTCAATTTATTCTCAAGTCCTTTGGAGAGGGTTTGAAAAGGAGTAAATATGGGAGTGTAAAATAAATTAGTATGTAGGGATCAGAAGAGCATCAGTGATAGGTCAGAAATGGAATTAAGGTCACGAGTTTCTACTGAGCATATTACTTAATTAAAACATAGTATGTTTATGTTTTGATGTATCTGCTCCATGGTTGACAGGCAGAAGGACTTGGAGGGTGTTTCTTTTGAGAATGACTTAGAAGCTTTCAAAAAACAGTAAAGCCAGAAAATGGGTGCTTAATAAATATTAATTGAAAGAATGAATGGGTTGACAAAAGATGACGTTTAGGATATGGATTTTTGTTTTAGTTTTTGTTTGTGTTAGTTTGAGATAGCCGGTAATCTCAGTGGAGGTATTGTATAGAAAAATGGAAGTGTGAAATTGGTGATCGAGACAGAATTCTCCCAATTATGGACTGATTAGTCTTTCAATCAGAGATAAGATCAGAGGTCACGAGAATGAGTAAATTTTCTCAGACAATAGTTAGAAAGAGATAAGAGGGAAACTAAGAAATCATGAATAAAATCAGCTGTCATTTAGTTATCTCTGGCAGGCAAGAATAGGCAGGAATATTCAGTTAAAAATTGTAGCGGTTTTAATATTCTCAAAACTCCTCCTACAGAAGATTTGTAGTATCAAAACAAGCTTACCATCTTCCATTCTTAAAAGTTATATATGCCTTCACAAAACTAATTGTTTCTTTAAAAAATGTTTTCTTCCACATGAACATGATATGCAAATAAGAGAGTTAACTATGTATTTCCTTTAATTAGAATGTTTTGTAAGATTTTGTATTTCTCCTGTTACATACCAAAATCCCAAGAATTTGCTTTCTGAATATGGCTTAGTGTTTGGTGTCCAGTTTTGATACAGTCTCCATTTTATTCTAATGAATAGGTACTATCCTTGGACTTAAAAATCCGTGTGCATGTTACAAGAAATGAGAATTATGATAATACATGTAAAATCGTTATTTATTTAAGAAATGCAACTCTTTTTAAATTAAACATTTTTTCTTATAAATATCATCTCACCAATAATAGTAATTTTTTCCATAGAGAGAATCAGGACTAAAACAGGAAATAAATGATCTTATAAAACGGAAGATTGCAATAGATGAAGAAAATGTTTTCTTAAGGAAAAAATTCAGTGACTTGCAGAAGAAATTTAAAGATAGAAGTAAAGAAGTTAAGGTATGTTGACTTATACATAGTTTTAGAGTACTATTACTTTGAAGTCCTACACTTTGTCAGCCTTTGTGGCACAGAGAATGACAAGCATTGAGGAAAAATTGCCTTAGGCCCTGCTGTACCATACAGTTTTCTCACATGCAAAAACTCAGAAAGATGCTTTAAAGCTAAGACTCCAAGCTTTATAACTTTCAGATAAATAGTTAATGATGGAAATGGAGCTAAGAAAGTAGGAGTGTGAATATGTGGCTTCTTGTAATTAGATTCTGATGGGACTGGCATTATTAATTGATAAAACCCAGGTCTGGGAGGATATGTCTGTGTGGGTCTCAAAAATAGCTGGGGACAGCATCAAAGGCAGCTTGATCAATTAATGGGCTCTTTGCAAATGTGTACTCATCAAAGCTGTCATCCAGTGAAAAAATATGACCCATCCACCTGCATGAAAAGAGACCAATAAAAGTATACAGGTGACCTTGGCCATCAAATATAGAAGAAGCTGCTGTGAGGATAAAACTGCACAGTTTATATTTGCTGATTAGTTCTCACCTTTTTGTTGTTGTTGTTTTGTTTATCGGCCCTTATGGTACTGTTCTACAGGACACTAAGGAGTGTGTACAAAATAAGGAAGAGCACAACAGACTGGTTATAAAAAATCTGGAAGAGGAAAATGAGAAATTAAGTATGCGCTGTGCTGACCTGCTAAATGACTTGGAGAAACTGAGGAAGCAGGAAGCACATTGGAGAAAAGAAAAACATAGCATTGATGCAAAAATAAAGGTATGCTGTGAAAATATAATCCAAAATTCATAGTGTTACGTTGTATCTAACTTCTTACAGAAAGTTTGTTAGATGTTATTTTGTTTAAATAACACGTTATATATTCATATCCACCAGTGAGAACTGGTATTAATTTATACTTCTTTACTTAAGACCCACAGCTTTTTAAAAATTGATGTTGCAAAGCAGGAAACTGACTTCAAATAGTTATTTAAAATGTAATCATTAAAAAATAAAGACTACTGCATTTTGAAATGAAATGTTTTGAACAAATATTTAGAATCATGGACTTTGACTTTTTAAATTAGGGCTTAAGTTTATAAATATAGCTAGGCTTCATTGCAATATAGTTTTAGGCTGTAATTTCCAGGTTCTTTAAAAAAATGAACTGTTTAAAGAAAGTGCACTTAAAAATTATTCATATTTTTTAAGTATAGTGTTTTTATTTAGTTTAGAAAGCCTTTATTTGTAATAAAGGTCTGTTTTTATAGAAGATAAACAATATAGCCAACCCTTACAGTATTTTTACATCCTTTTTATCAGTGCTCTTGATATTAATACTTTCTAATGGATTTCTCTTTATCATGAGAATATTTTTGTTTGTATTTTCCCCATCACATTTTAGGTTTCTCTTTTACCATAGATTTTGTTGAGAAATCCAGAAAAAATTTTAGGCCACTGAACACGACAGTCTTTCTGTATGTACGTATGAATAGAATATATAATATTAATATATCTGTGTGTTTGTATACACACACACACGCACACACACATAGTTCATTGTGTATGTGTATAGCCACTATAGTAATTATGACTATGTTTGTATATGCATATGTATAGTAAGTATGGATATGTTTGTTTTTGCATATTACGTATGTATACATGTATGAATTAATATTTGATTCAGAGAAGAAAAACTAAGTATTTCTGAGTGGCACAGTAATTGCAGATACTTAAGAAAAAATACATCAATTTTGGAGCTAAAAGGGGTCACGCTCAGCGCAATAAGCCAGAAAGAAAGAAAAATATCGAGTGGTTTCACTTATAACAGGAATATAGGGGAACCAAATAAGAGAGGGACATTCAGCGAGGCAGGGTGGGGAGGCTGGCGGGTGGGGGGTGGGATAAGAGCTCACAACCGGGGAGAAAAGAGCACAAAAGACTGGTGATGATTCAGGGGTAAATCGGTGGTGGGTAACCAACGGGGAATACACAATAATGTAAAAGATTTAAATAACAAAAAAAAGAAAAAAAAGACATCAGTTCATGAGGGCACAATCAGGGGATGACTGAGCTATTGAGAGAATTGAATTCTAGTACACTTGTTTTCTTAATTTTTATATTAGTTTCTGCTTCCCTACAGCATTCAAGGAGTTTGGTAGTGTGATAAGGATAAGCAGTACTTCCTTGTGTTAATTTATAGCTACATAACTATTTGATGATAATTTTTATTTACTAATTTGCCATTCATCTAGTTTGATTTATCATTTGCTATGATTCCTAGGTTGTTACTTTTGCTTTTGGGGTGTTTGTCTTTTTATAAATTGGTAGGCATTCCATTTTTATTCTGGATTGTATGTATTTTTTTTAATTGAAGTACCATCCTTGTTAGTGTTTTAGAATTACAGGATTTCCCCCCTCAGGTGTAATAACCATAGCATACCCACCACCAAAGCACCTTAGTCCTTCAAAATAGTCTCTTGTGGTTTATCCTCAGCATGTTCTTAGCTCTCTCTCCTCCCCTATTCCCTCCCCTTCACAGACGCTTCAGTTCTATGGTCAGCTTTTAAGGGTTAGTTTTTTTAGTTTGTCTTTGACACTTCATTTGGTTTCTCTATATTCCACATAGAGGTAGCATTATCCTGTATTTATTTTTGTCCTCTGACTTATTTTGCTTAGTATAATCCTTCCAAATCCATCCATGTTGCCACACATGGCATGAGTTTATCTTTTTGATAGCTGAGTAATATTCTATTATAAATATATAACATATTTTTGAGCCACTCATCTGTTTTTGGATCTGTTTAAGTTGTTTTCCATACTTTGACTATTGTAAATAATACTACAATGAACATGGGAGTGCAATTTTCCCTTCAAATTAGTATATTTGTGTTCTTGGGATATATATGCCTAGGAGTGGAATTGGCGATCATTTGGTAGAGCCTTTTTTTAATCTTTTGAGAAACCTCCATACTTCTTTCCATAGAAGTTGGACCAGTTTATATTCCCACAAACTGTGTAAAGGGTTCCTTTTTCTCTGCATCCTTGTCATTACTTGTTTCTGGTCTTTTTGATGTGGGCTATTCTCACAGATGTGATGTGGTATCTCATTGTGGTTTTCATTTGCATTTTCCTGACCATAAGTGATAATAAACAAGTTTTCATTTGCATGTTGGCCATCTGTGTGTCTTCTTTGATGAAGTGACTAATTCTTCTGCCCATTTTTTTATTGGGTTATTTGTTTTCTTTTTGTTGAGTTGTATGAGGTCCATCCATTTTGTTGCATATGTAAGAACTTTCTTTTTAAAAATTATGATTAGAAAGTACATAAAATAAAATTTGCTTTCTTAAACATTTATAAGCATACACTTCAGTGGTGTTAAGTATGTCTACATTCCTGTGAAAAAGATCTCCAAAACTTTTTCTATTTGATAACTGCAACTCTGTATTTATTAATAACAACTCCTTATTTCTCCTTCCTTTTAGCCTTTGGTAATCACCATTCTGTTTTCTGTATTTATGAATTTAACTACTTTAGATAACTTGCTTAAGTGGAATCATATGGTAATTTTTGTGACTGGTTCATTTCTTTTAGACTAATGCTTATGAAGCACATCCATGTAGCATTTGACAGAGAGTCAAAAAAGACTGTTTTGTGTTATATAATAGGTATATAGCATATTTTATCTAATCATCTAATAATTTGGGTTGTTTCCATCTCTTGACTATTGTGAACAGTGCTGCTATGAACACAGATGTGGAAATACTGCTTTAAGATTTTGCTTTCCATTCTGTTGAATATATGTCCAAAAGAAGGATTGCTAAATTATGTATATATATTTTTTGAGTAACCCCCATGTTTTTTTCCATGGGGCTTACACCACTTCACAGGCCCTAAAAGGTTCTAACTTACCAATATCCCAGCCAACATTTGTTATTCTCTCTCTCTCTCTTTTCCCTCTCTCTTTTTCTCCTTTGATTTCATCTGTCCACCAACCTGTCTACCTATATATCTATGATTGCTGCTTTTAATATATTCAAATTTAAGAAGTACTTATAGTTTTGTCTTCACTTAATGCCATTGTTTTTACGTTAAAAGATCATTCTAGCTACTACACAGAGTGAAAATATTTGGGATGGTAGAAGAAGTAGAATAAATTTCTACTGCTTGACCTAAATCTGGTATTTATTTTGGAAGTAATGAATATATAGTGTTTATGTGGGCTTACTCTAATTTTAGATAAAATATTTAATACTTTATGAAAATAAAATTAATTTTATGTATTTTTTTAAAAATGTAGTATCAGTTTTAAAATTGCTTCAAAATAAAAAAAAAAGGCTTAGAGAAATTATCAATAGGAAAATGTTAACTTCGTAGAACTTTGGGTAAAATTTAACAATGGTATAGAGAACTCAGTATGATCTGTATCTCAAACATTTTAAAATTATTTTGACACCTTTGCAGTATCATTTTTTTCTTTTATGAGTGTATCTATGTGTCTGTCTGTGTTTAAAATAGAGGAAATAGTGAAATATCTGCCATTGTCCTGACTTGTATTTAGGTAATTGAGCTTGATTTTTGTTGATATAGTTAATAGCTTTTTATTGCATGTTCATTTATTATAATTTTAAGTTAGATTTATACAAAGATGTTCACATTTATTTGCTTAAAATCTTATTAAATCTTATTATTCACACTAAGAAACTGTGATAATTTATTTATGCTAATGAAAAATCTAACCTGTGACTCGTACAAGAGTTACTGTTTGTCCTAAAACATTTTTTTAAATATATATTTTTATTGTTATTTATGTCTTTTACATTTTGTATTCCCCTTGGGTAGCCCACCACCAATTCACCCGTGATCCATCTCCATGATCCCTTGTGTTCTTTTCTATTCCATTTTGTGCCCTTTTCCTTCCCTCCCCCCACCCCGCCCCCACTGATTGTCTCTCTCCTATTTGGTTTCCTTATAGTCCTGTTATAAGTGAAACCATTCAGTATTTTTCTCTTTCTTTCTGGCTTATTTCACTGAATATGATCCCCTCTAATTCCATCCATGTCGCTGCAAATTGCATGTGTTTATCTTCTTTGAATGCTGAATGGTATTGCATTATGTATATGTACCACATCGTCTCGATCCAATCATCTATTTTTGGACATCTGGGTAGCTTCCATACCTTTGCTATTGTGAACAGTGCTGCAATGAACATATGGATGCATGTATCCTTTCGGATTAGTGTTTTTGTGTCCTTTGGGTAAATTCCCAAAAGTGGTATTGCTGGGTCGTATGGAAGCTCCGTGTTTAGCAGTTTGAGGAATTGCCATACAGCTTACCATAGTGGTTGGACCAGTTCACATTCCCACCAGCAGTGTAGAAAAGTTCCTTTTTCTCCAGATCCTTTCCAGCATTTGTTGTTGCCTGTATTTTTAATGTGTGCCATCCTCACTGGTGTGAAAAGATAAGCAGGGAAGAATAAGCACTCTGGAAGATAAAGATACTAACAGAATTGTCCTAAAACACTTTAAGTGAAAATAAAAAATGAATTTTAAAAATTTACTAATTTTTTCACTGTCACTTTGTAGACTAGTTAAATATAACAAACTTTTCATTATTAATTCATTTGATATTTGATTATTATATAAGTGCTCTAATTTTAGGCCTTTGAAGACAACTTAAGTGAAGCAAGGAAAGAAATTGAAATATCACAGAGTAAATATAATGCTCTATCATTACAGTTAAATAATAAACAGACTGAACTTATCCAAAAGGATATGGATATTACCCTGGTTAGGTAAGTATATTCGGTTTTTTGCTTTAACATTATAGAAATGGCAGACAAATTATAGAGTGGCAACATTTATGTTTATAAATATCCCAAGGTGACAACTGTATGTCTTTTCTGGGTACACTGATGTAAATTGACAGTGTCTGGAATTATATACACCTGTTTGCGAATAATTACCCAAGAGAATCATGGATGTCATAAGACTGGGTAGAACCTATTAAAAGGCAGCAGCCTGTGGTTTTTAACAAGAATAGTGCACTTACTCATTTTATTTTGCTTAAATTTTGAACATCATTTCATATTTTGAGTGGAAATTTGTATTTTTACAATATCCTTTATTTATTTTGGTTTCTTATGTCAAGACTCCCAGAGACAGTCTTACCTCTGTTCTGTAGCACAGCTCTTCAAATAATAGAAGAAAATTTTATCAATAAAAATTAACTATTAACTATCCCTATTCCTTCACTATTTCCTTATAAAATTCCTAACAATGTATTAATATTCACTTCATGAACAGTAACTGAGAAACATATTTGACTTTTTACTTTATTATGTTTTAAATTGTTTTAGACTGTGAAGTATTCCTTTCATATCAAAAGCATTAGTTTAATACTACTGCTCATAAAGTGGAATTACTTGAAAAAGTAACATGATGCACTTGTGTTCTTAAGTGTTTTGGAATATTTTAAATTACCTATCAATTTATTTTATAAATCTTTAACAGAAATTGTGATAGAATGTATCTTAATCATATACTATATATACATATATATCTACATTTATGTTTGTATGTGAATTTTATCACTTCAATTAAAATTTATAAATCATGTAATGAAAGTGTATCATATACCAGTATAAGTGCAGTTAGTCCCTAGTTTTACTTATACTCACACATACATATTTCAGAGGTCAGGCAGAATTTTTCTAGGGTAACAGACCTATATATAATAATATATGTATGTATATTATCGATAATATTCATATTTGCATATATATAAAACATTTTTGTATATTATATTTATATTAGTCCTTTAACCAAGCAAAAATTTCTTGTGGTAATTAAAAAAAATAATTTCATAGGGATGAAGTAAAGTATAAACTTTATAGCTGATAGACTGACTTATTCACTCATGTGTAAATGTTTTAGACAATAATTTGAGCAAAGTCAGAATCTTAGAAGAAATTTTAAGAATAACTTCATCAAGATAATGTGTCTTTTAGTATTTGCATGATACATTTATATGTTTCTCAGTTTATGTGTTTCAACATTTTTCAAACACTGTACTTATTTTTTTTATGAATTTATTTTTTTTTTTAGATTTATTTATTTATACATACAAGCTGGGATTACAGGCCAGAGGCGTGGGGCAGCGAGAGGGTTCACTAGAGACAGAGTGGGGAGCAGAACAGGCAGATCAGAAATACACTGCTGAGGGGAGCAGCGGGCGAGGCAGGAGAGGTCTGCTGCACCATATGGGATTCTCCCTGGCTGGGCGCTGAACTCGCATCACGTGCTGCCGACAGCTCCACAGCGTAGCGCTCAATCGCTGCGCCACCAGGGAGGCCCACTTACTCATTTTATGTTGCTTAAATTTTGAACATCATTTCATATTTTAAGTGGAAATTTGTATTTTTACAATATCCTTTATTTATTTTGGTTTCTTATGTCGAGACTCCCAGAGACAGTCTTAACCTCTGTTCTGTAGCACAGCCCTTCAAATAATAGAAGAAAATTTTATCAATAAATATTTTTATTAACTATCCCTATTTCTTAAATAAAGTTTTTGTATATATTTCATATATACTATACTGTTTTGGGTTCATTTTCTAAATGTATTACATACTGTAAGTATTTATATCCTCAGTCTTCCTCAGATTTCATACCTATAACTGAATAAAATGTTCCAACAAAGATCTTTCCATTTTAAAGTATGATGGCTCTATATTTTTGATGGAACTTGGGATCTATTCTCGGATTCAATGCAGGGTTAGTGCATGTGATTAGAATAATAACGTTGTTTTTAAAATTTCCCCTGCAAATTTGTGTATTTGAATTTAGGGTTTTTTTTTATTTTTCATAAAGAAATTTATTTATTTTTTTATTTTTGCATACAAGCTGGGGTGCAGGCCAGAGATGTGGGGCAGTGAGAGGGTTCACCAGTGACAGAGTGGGGAGCAGAACAGGCAGATTAACCTAAATACATTGCTGAGGGGAGCAGCAGGCCATGGAGGAGAGGTCTGCCATGCCATGTGGGAATCCCCCCAGCAGGACATTGAACTCCACAGCTGACAGCTCCTCAGCGCTGCGCTAACTGGTTGCACCACCAGGGAGGCCCCTACTTAATTTATTTTTATTGAGGTAATGTTGGTTCACTAAATTGTTTATGTTTGGGAAGTACAAGCTCACCCTCTTTAAATGCCACACCCAATACCAAAGCCCTAATAGTCCTCCACCATAATCTTACTGAATTCCTTTCCAGCCTTTATCGCTCATCCCCACTTCCCCACTGATAGGCTAAGTTCTCCTGTCAAATTTCTTGGCTTTGTTTTGCTTTAGTTTTGTCTATTCCTTTGCTTTGTTTTTTTTTTTTTTTTTTTTTTTTTTTTTTTTTTTTTTTTTTTTTTTTTTTTTTTTTTTTTTTTTTTTTTTTTTTTTTTTTTTTTT
>PVIJ01001174.1:115000-139771 GCA_004024925.1 Scalopus aquaticus | reverse complement strand
TTGAGTAGTATTCCACTGTGTGTCTGTACCACATCCTATTTATTCCCTCACCTGTCCTTAGACATTTACATTGTTTTATAACTTGGCTGTTGTAAATAGTGCTGCATTGGACATAGAGTTCATATATCCCTTCAAATTAATGTTTCTGTATTCTTTGGGTAGACACATAGGAGTGGGATCGCTAGATCATATGGTAGATCTATACTGTTTTCTGTAGGGCATAGACCAGTCCACATTCCTATCAGCAGTATATGAGAATTTTTTTTTCTCTTCATACTTGACTACAGTACATATTCTTTTGATGTGGCTCCCGTGTTTCAGGTGGTATTTGATGATGATGATGAAACTTCTTTCAACTACCTGTTGTCTATCCTTAAGTCTTTTTTTGAGAAGTTTCTATTTAGATCTTCTGCCTGTTTTTTGATTGAGTTATTTGTTTTCCTGTTGTGTTGTACGAGTTCTTTGTAGATCTTGGATATAAGTCCCTTGAGGGATGTATAACATACAAATATTTCTGCAGTTTAGTGTGTTCTGTCATTATTTTGGCCAGCCATATGCAAAAGGATGAAACTAGATCACTTTCATGATCTCCTTTTATACACAAAAACTGATCCAAATAGATAAGATTTAGATTTAAGATCTGACACCATAACACTTGTGGAGGAAAACATAGGCAGAACACTCTATGGCATTGGCTTCAATGATTTATTTGGAGACTACAGTGGGAAGGGGAACAAAAGCAAAAACAGAACTATATCAAGTTTAAAAACTTCTGCTTAGTGAAGGAAACTCATTAACACGAAAGACCTCCTGTAGTGGGGTAATTTCAGTCAATTTACATTTAGGGTAATTATTGATACATGTGGGCTTACTGGCACCATTTTACCTTTGTTTTCTTTTTTTGTTTACTTATTAACTTACTCAGTTTTTTTGTGAGCTTTTTTCTTTTGGTTAAGATAAGAACTCTTTCAGTATTTCCTGCAAGGGAGACTTTGTTGTACTGAAATCTTTCAGTTTTTGTTTGTCTGGGAACCCTTTATTTCTCCTTATATTATTTCCCCAAATAATCATTCTGCCCCCTTCACCCTCTCTTCACCTTCTGGGTTATTCATTATTTTTATATTGCCTTTCCTAGTTGACTAAGATGGCTCTTATAGCTCTTCTTCTTTTAAAAATATATTTTACTTCTATCTTCCACCTAAATCATGTCTGTTTGTATCAGATAACTTGCTGATTCATTCCTTATTAAGTCTATTTTATTTCCATAACTTTTTATAGTACTCTTGATCTCCTTTACTGTGTTCTTCATATCTTGAATCTGTTAGTTTCTTATTTACAGATTCAGTCTTCTCCTTGTTCTTGGTAATTTTATTCTTGAGCTTACCATATTAATTTTCAAGTTTTCCTGTACATCTGAGTTTCTTCATGACAACTCATTTGAATTCTTTATCCATTAGGTTATAACTTTCATGTTTTTATGTTTGGTTTCTAGAGAGTTGTTATTCCCTCCTTTGATGTCATATTACCTTGAAGTCTCAAGTTGCTTGGTGGTATTTAACTGTCTGCCCATTTAGCTTGTCTACCACCTTTTAAAAAATTCTTCGCTTTTATTAAAACCTAGATCAGAGCAATTTACAACTTAACCTGTATGTTTTTTCTTTCCATCAGGTTTTCCTTATTTATTTTGGTTCTTGCCCGTCTGTGAGTACTATAGGCAGTCATGGGTTGGTTGGGAAGCTCCAATTACATCAATGAAAGGTGGAAGGATTTTGTGGGAGCCTGATGTTTTTATGATTGTCCTGGAGGAATGCCCTTCTGTTATCCTTCCTCTTTGAGAGTCCGTATCTTGAGACTCATCTGCCTATTAGTTGTTGGTATACGTCACAGCACCTGCACAGATCTTGAAGCTTGTGGGAGAGGAGATATACTGTAGAGAACTTTTTCTGTTGTCCTCTTTGCTAGGGTTCCAGCCCATATGAACATCTCTGCTCCTCCATTTTAGGCTTCACCTGGGCCAATGGCATAGACCCCCGCATGGTCTCTACTTTACCCTCCTCAGAGACTTTAGTTGGTCTGTCAGCCCTGTCCTCTCTGTTCCTCCTCTCAAAATACTGCTGTCTTTGCCCATCCCTCTCCACCCACTTTCCTCCCAATGTGCCCTTCATACCTTAGATGTTTCCCCCCCAACCAGAATTCCTTTTAATGCAAGTCTGTGTTGTTCTGTGAGGTGTCGGGGATGCTTCAGTCTCAACCTGTACTTTAATACTGTCTCTTCCTTTTTAGTTGTTAATTATTTCCTCTATGAGGGAGAGAGAAGCACGGAACAATCTATTTTGCCGTATTGGTAATGCCAACCCAAGAACAACTATTTAATAAAGGACATGAACTGTGTTAGGTGCTGAGTTTAAAGCAGTAAACAAAAATGCTTTGCCTTCATGAGATTTTAGTGTGATCATCTTCACATCTTGACTTTTTATTGATGATTTATAAAGGTGCAATAACTTCATTTCCATACTTTCTTAGACCTTCTAATTACCTCAGTTATTTTTACTCAGAGGTATAATTGTCCTATCTCTTTGGATAATTTTTGCCTTTGTTATTCTTGAAAAGTTGCAACACTTGACAGGCATTCTTATTATGACATTAATGTTCCTATATAAGAGACCTCAGAGAGCTCGCTAATGCTGTCCGCCCTATGAAGATAACCAGAAATCTACAACTCAGAGGAGAACCCTTTCTTGACCATGCTGACATTATGAACTCTGACTTCTGGCCTCCAGAACCATGACAAATCAGTTTCTGTTGTTTGTAAGCTATACAGTCTCTGATATTTTATTATAGCAGCTCAAAAGGACTGCAACAGATAACGGTAAATGTACATGCATCTCTATGGGAACAGGGAAGTTTTGTTTTTTATTAAGGTTTATTTATTTATATAAGAAGTGGGGTGTAGGCCAGAGGTGTGGGGTGAGAGGATTCATCAGAGACAGAGTAGGGAGCAGAACAGGCAGATCGACGGAAATACACTGTTGAGGGGAGCAGCGGGCGAGGCAGGAGAGGTCTGCTGCACCATGTGGGAAGCTCGCTGGCCAGGGACCGAAATCATGGTGTAGTGGCTGTTGATAGCTTCGTTGGTTGAGACAGTCCATTGTACCACCAGGGATGCCCACAGGGAAGTTTCTTATGTTTGGAGAATATTCTAAACTTCTGGAAAGCAAAGCTCATTTCTCCCATAATAGTAGTCAACTGTCTTCAACAACTTGTCTGTATATCTCGTTTGTTCCTTTTTTTGAGATTTATGTGAATAAATCGCCAGTTTGCACATAAAAAAGGGAAGTTCCGTTAAAAATTACAGTGCAAGGGGCCTCTCTTGTGGTGCAGGGGTTAAAGTCTATCAAGCTATCAAGCTGTTGTGGCCACTGTGACCTGAGTTCGATCCCCAGCCAGGGAGCTAGCCCACATGGCGCAGCAAACCTCTCCTGCCTTGCCCGCTGCTTCCCTCAGCAGTGTTTTTCACTGGATCCACCTGTTCTGTTCCCCACTCTGTCTCTGGTGGGTTCTTTCACCCCCTGCATCTCTGGCCTACACCCCATTTCTTGTATGTATAAATAGAGAAAAATAAATCTTTAAAATATATATAAAATTCTGTATATATATACTATGGAGTGTGTTTCTGTGAAATACAGTTTTATAAATACTTTTTTCTTAAAACTGAGTAGAGAGTCTTTTCCACTTTTATGTGATAGGTGAATCACACAGGATTTACTACCATGGGAATCAGGAAATCTCTATCCCAGAGTTGTGAATACCCTTGAACTTATGCCATCGTTATTACATTTAGCTGTTCATTTGTTCCCCTCTTTGCCTGGGTGGATTGGAAGTACTGGTTTCAACTTCCATTGCTTTTTTTCCTTTGGGTTTTTTGCTTTGTCGTTTTCCTTAAACTGGATTAGCAGACTCATAGGAATCCCAATCCAGGACTTTGAGGTTAAAAACTAGCTCTTTTTTTCTTTTTTCTTTTTTTTTTTATTATACATACAAGCTGGGGTACAGGCCAGAAGCGTGGGGCGGCGAGAAGGTTCACCAGAGACGGAGCAGGTAGCAGAACAGGCAGATCAGAAATACACTGCTGAGGGGAGCAGCGGGCGAGGCAGGAGAGGTCTGCCGCACCATGTGGGATTCTCCCCAGCCGGGCGTCGAACTCGCGTCGCCGCTGCCGACAGCTCCACAGCGCAGCGCTTAACCGCTGCGCCACCGGGGAGGCCCAAAAACTAGCTCTTTTTTAGGGTAGTGGTGCTATGAGAAACTTTGTTTGGAAAACTTAATTTACATGTTGGGCTTCTTAAACTTCTGTGTAATGTAAAATGAAATCTTGTCTGATAACTGTTGTTGGTATCAATGCTTAACCATTCTTGGAACTGAAGTATAACTTCATTTCAATAAGAAGGTGGAACTATATCTGTATATCCATGGTTTTTATTACTATCAAGCTATAAAAGAAAATTGATAAATATTTGACTTCGAAAGTCATAGTAGCTTTATCAATAATTTCTAGGTGTATGTGATAAATATTAAATACTTTATATGTTATTTCTTTTATTAATATGTTTGCCTGTAGTAAAAAATAGAAGGTGAAAAAATTGGAAGTTGATCTATAATCTTAAATGAACACAGTTATTTAACTGAGATGATCTTTATTCATGCTTCTCTCTATTTATTGCTTTCTCTGCACAGGAAAGAGTTGCAGGAGCTGCAGAATCTTTACAAACAGAACAGTGCACATACAGCACAGCAAGCAGAGCTGATCCAACAGCTTCAGGTTCTGAATTTGGACACACAAAAAGTACTGAGGAATCAGGAAGATGTTCACACAGCTGAAAGTATATCATATCAAAAAGTATGCTTTTATTCTGTCATAAAAATGTAAATGTATGTCTATGAACTTATAAAAACATAGAATTAATTGTTTTCAAATTTCAACCTTCCTTTAATTTGGTAATATTTAAAATTTTGTGAATTTTCTTTATGACTGTTAAAGCTGAAACATTTAAAATACAGATGCAAATGTGTTCTATAGAGTATTATTTTTATAAATTGGAATTTTGATATGTACCATAAAACATATGGGAAATGTAGCAGCCAAACCAGAAAGGGTACAGGGAATGAAACTAGTCTATTTTGTAAGAATATTTTTGTCTGAGTTTAAGACCTAAAGCGCTATGTATTATAGAATTTGTGCAGTATTTTATTTGCAGATCTGCACAAATAGGTATGCTGATGAGATCTTCAGGGTCAATTTTTCCCAAGAATTTTTCTCTTTATCTTGTGTTTCTTTTAAATGGTCATTTTACTTTACAGTTGTTTTAGGAGGCCCCAAGAAGGCTTATCTAGCTATTTAGGTATACTGACTGATTTGTCAGAATATTTATAGCTGGTAATTAAAAAAGAACTTTATGACATTTCTTTTATGTTTTGTGAAATGCACTGTTTTTATATAATTAATATAGTTTATACAAATTAAATCAACCCTATAATTGATGTTAATAGTTGGGAAAGCAATTAACCCTGGAGAGGTTAGTATTAACTATATTATCAACATTATCCTTAAAATTTTGGGCTTTTTTCTGTTTAGAAATGCTCTTCTAAAAAACAAAACAAAACACTGTGAAAACCAAATATCTATAGTTAACATGAAATGAGTAACTATTAAGCAAATTTTAAATCCACAGTTTTACATAGTGCTTTAATAGTGGTGATTAGCCTTTTGAGTTTCCCTCCAAACATGGAGATCCCAAGGACAATGGTAGCACCTGTGCTTTCCAGATTGGCTACAGCAACTCCATCGTTTTGTTTAGTATGGTGGGGTTGCCCAGTATGCTTTTATTTCAAAACCAGCTGCCATTGCTAAAATGACTTGAAAAATTGAACATTAATTAGTAATTTTTTTCATTTTGACTTATCTATTCTAATTCAAACATTTCTCTTTCTTTATTAATTTTTGCTTAAAATTCCCTTACCCATGACAGTTTATATTCAAGTATGTATTTAATATTGCTCATTATTAAACATCATAAATCTTTTCTTTTTCTGTTCTGCCTCTTGGTTAGCAAGAAAGAACTTAATAAAAAAGGTAGTGTTTTCTTTATTGTTTTCTCTTTCAATTTTGTGTAAGATTCCTTTATTCATCTTGCTTAACTTAAAATGAGAGACAAAATGTTTCAGCTTTAATTCTTCTTTTTACTTGATTTCCTTAGCTGCCTCTGTAGAGAGCAACCATCTTTTTAATAATCTATGAGAGAATTTTCCTAGATTCTGTATCACTTCAAACGATTGAAAACTAAAATGTTTTTATTTAAATGATTACCACCAAAGTAATTCATTCTTGTGATAAATTTTCAAGTAATACTAAAGTGGATTAAACAAATAAAAAATGTTTTCTGACCTCCTACCTGAAACTTTTGTCCCAGAAATAAACACTCTTAATATTTGAGTGTATCCTAGAATTTCTATAGAACATACTATTTAAAAATTATTTTCCCGGGCCTCCCTGGTGGCGCAGCGGTTGAGCGCTGCGCTGTGGAGCTGTCGGCAGTGCGCGATGCGAGTTCGACGCCCAGCCAGGGAGAGTCCCACATGGTGTGGCAGACATCTCCTGCCTCGCCCACTGCTCTCCTCAGCAGTGTATTTCTGATCTGCCTGTTCTGCTCCCCACTCTGTCTCTGGTGAACCCTCTCGCCACCCCACACCTGTGGCCTGTACCCCAGCTTGTATGCATAAATAAATCTTTTAAAAAATAAATAAATAAATAAATAAATAAATAAAAATTATTTTCCCTTTTATTATATAAAAATTACATAAATACTGTGAAAAATTGATAGAGAAATAATATAGGAGTATTGGTAGTGAAAGTCTAAAGGATTTGAGTTCCCTTCTACTGCCTCCAGTTTATTTTATTGCTCCCAAGGTTAATTACCCTGGTCAACAAATTTTTACAAAAGTCATATCACTGAAATAAAATTAGTCATTTCCTGTCTTTTTGTATGTGCTCAACATGAATATGACAGTCAAATTCTAATTTTGGCTCTAGTTTTTTTTTGTAATCTGCAATAAATTAATGTTTGCATCACGAAATGCATGCCAATAGTAATAGGCCTATGGTTAATACCTGTGAAAAATCAAGTCATAGACGACTTCTTAGATTTCTTTGCTTGTCTCTTGTACAGCTGTTCAGAAGCATCTCTGGGGAGTGTCCAGCAGTAGTCAGCCAGCATTGTAGTGGACCATTTTCCCTGGTATCTTTGTTCCATTGATGCGATAACTTGATGGAAAATGTTTGCCTTGTACATCACTAACCATACCACAGTTTTCAGGGAAGAAATCCAGATGGGAATGAGGGAAGTGGATCTTTAGAGACATATTGCAGCCAAGTTTCTTTTCTTTTTTTTTTTTTAAAGATTTATTTATTTATACATACAGGCTGGGGTACAGGCCAGAGGTGTGGGGCAGCGAGTGGGCTTACCAGAGACAGAGCGGGAAGCAGAACAGGCAGATCAGAAATACACTGCTGAGGGGAGTAGTGGGTGAGGCAGGAGAGGTCTGCCGCACCATGTGGGACTCTCCCCCGGCCGGGCGTCGAACTCGCATCGCGGTTGCGGACAGCTCCACAGCGCAGCGCTTAACCGCTGTGCCACCAGGGAGGCCCTGCAGCCAAGTTTCTGATACTGCATCGGCATGTCTTCTACTAGTTCCTTGTAGTTTTCTGCCCTAACTTTCCCAAGAAAGTTTGTAGACACTAGGAGAAAAGCATGCGATGCTTGTTTCGCATCACCTTGCAGCAGGTTGTTGAACTGGTCATCTCAGTGCAGACTGAATGTTTGGCTAGATTATTCTCGACTTCTTTTGCTTTGTTATTTTGCCCGACAGAGGAGGAACCAAGCAGAAGGTACAGTCTTTTATGTGGTTGCTTGGCTCTCTCCACACCATGGGGACTACACACGGCATTGATGGTCTTTTGCCATTGAACCACTGTAAAAGCTGTGTTGTCCATGTAGCACAGCATCTATGCAGGGCCCAAGGCTTGTCTTGGTCACCAACCTTGCATCTGAAGTCAAGATGATAAGCATCCTTCACTTGAGAAGTGATACTTTTCTTCTGGTTGGCAAATGTCACTTCCCCACAAATAGATCAGAAATTGTCCAGAAGCTATTAATGCTCTTTCGAGGCATTACTGTTCTCTATTGTGCCTGAATGGATAAAATAATAACAGTTCTATGGAACAGTAGCTTAAACTGTCTCTCACAAAGTCTGAAATATTTTCAGTGCTCAACCTTTCTGAAAGGGCTTTATCTAGTTGACTGCTGGCATCAGCTTACTTCAGCAGCCACCTGGCAGTAGTATTGCATTGCATCAGAAAATGATGCAATCCACTCTGGATGATGTGTGCTTGATGGTATTATGCATTGTGATGCAATATTACATCATTCTAGGCTGATTAGGATGTTGTTGCAGTCCTACTGGATAAATTTACACGGTGAAAAATATGAAGTGAATTATATGAAATATCTTCAAAATGAGAGTTAATAAAAACTTTTCAGGGTTAAATTCATGTTCAGCACATCAAGATACTACAGATTAGGGGCTTTTTAAGTCATTAATGATCTCACTGTTGACCATTGTTATTTGAGTAGTAATTCTAAACCTTTCCCATGCATTGGATGCTGTTTGTGTGTGAATGTGTATGAGTGTATATACATTCATATTATGAATCAATGCCTTTTATGTGTGTTCTTTAACTTGTTTTCAAATAATGTGCCTTGGAACTATATTTCCATGACAGTACAAGGAGCCCTTGCTCTCCTACCCCTTCTCCTGATCCTCCAACAAGTATGTGTTTATGTGTATAATGTGTTTACCACAATTAATTTGATGATTAGTAATGTATTCCTCTCCAATTTTTACTATAAACTTATTTACAGAAGGAAGTGTTCCCCATCTCTTCCACTCCATCAGTTTTCCCCAGCTGGGTCATTCCTAACTACACACAAACATGGTGTTAGGTCGCTTATCTGAGAAAAAAGAAAACAACTAACAAGCACTATATATTAACCCCACTATATTCCTTCTCTTTCTTACTTTTACCTCCTTTATCCATTTTCAGCAATATTCCTTATAAGAGTAATTGTAACTCTTTTAAAAGTTTTCTTCTCCAGTTCTCTTTTGTACTTACTTCAATCAAGTTTTTGCCCGTTTCCTGGAAACCTAGGAAATAGTATATCTAATTGCCTGCTTATCAACCTGGATGCTTGATGGTGATCTCAAACTTTGCATGTTGAGAGCTAAACTGGTGTCTGCCATACCTTCAGTACATGCCCAGAATTATTTTTCACATCACCCCTATTGTCATTTTGTTCAAAGCTCTATCATACGTTTGCTAAATTTTTGTGGTTTCACATTTTGTTTGACCTTGCCAAATTTTAGTCTGTTCTTAACATAGTTGTCAGGATGTTCTTGCTAAAACTTAGTAAATCAAGTTACTCCTTCAAACCCGCCATTGGTTTCCTGTCTTATTAAAGGTAGAAGCCTTCGTTCTCACCGTAATCTGTGAGACATCATACAGTCTGGCTGTTTATTATTTCTTTGATCTTATCTTACCTACTCTTCTTCTTAGTCTTTCACTTCAGCCACACTATCCCTTGAATATACCAGGTATATTCTTCACCCTCAAACTCTTTTCACTTCTACTGCTGAAAAGCTCTTATTCCACTTATATGCTTAGACAGCTATTATATTTCCTTTATTCGTCATCTCTTAACAGCTTAAAATCTAATTAATTACAGATTTACTAGAAGTGTGGATGATATATGCATATTTAAAGGGAAGTATGGAAACAGAACTGGAACTTTTTACCTAAGCTGAGGGTTAAAAATAAAAGATACTGCTTGATAAAGTGATATAGTTCCTTGTAATTCTTCTATATGAACTCTAACTATGAATTTCCCAGTCATTGCTTTAGTAAATATGAAGAAGTAGGACTTATATGCTCCTATTTGGGGAACTTATCATAACTGAAAATAAATCTGTGATTCTTTTTAAAATATCACATATCTTTCCCATAGGATTATGATTATCCCCTCCAATAATTATTATGTATCAGATATGATGGTAATATGTTGTGTTTATGAATAGTATGGAGGCAAAATTAAAAAAAAAGTCAAAACAGAAATCTTCTGATTTAAAGAATTGGCTAATTTTTCCTTGTGTTTAATCTGTATTTTGTTCTCTCTTTTTTCCAGTTTGAATTCCCCTTCCCTTTTATTTGTTTTTCAGAAATTACCTTTTGGGGTTGGGGAGTTGTATCACTGATTTTGAACTTAATACTCATTTTGAAATTGTCATTCTTACTGTAATTTAATTTTGATGTTATATTAGAGCCTTATAGTTGTTCATATGGTTTTTATTAATAGATTCAACTAGATTCAACTCAAAAGTCCTTTGTTTATATTTTATAAATTTTACCTGTAGTTAGTAGAAATTACAATTAATTTTTCTTTGGTGGTCTATGTTTAAGTATTTATTCAGAAAATCACAGAAGAAGTCTTTTCTAAATCTTTCTTCCAGAGGCAAATATGGTTAACATTTTGAATGTTTCTTCTCCTCTCAATTTTTTGAAATGCTTTTAACATACCTGTGAATACATTAACATCTTACATTTCACTTCATATGAAACATTATCATGACATATAACTATTTTTGAACTCATAAT
Organism: Scalopus aquaticus; assembly: GCA_004024925.1. Classification (NCBI taxonomy): domain Eukaryota; kingdom Metazoa; phylum Chordata; class Mammalia; order Eulipotyphla; family Talpidae; genus Scalopus; species Scalopus aquaticus. The sequence goes on along the minus strand of PVIJ01001174.1, from coordinate 129,009 downwards.
TTATATAACTTTTCTACTAATCTTATATGCTGCTTAAAATTTTTACTATTTTAAGTAAAGCTACAATAAACATTTTTATTGTGAATTTAGATTACTAGTATTCATTAGAGAACATTGATTTTGCACACAAACACAGTACACACACACTCAGGTGATAGTTCCTTTATGAAAGCTAATAACATATTAATGCTATGCAGTTTACAATTAAGTAGTATGTTTATGTAAAGATAATCTTGTTTTAAATTATTAAATAATGTAGACGCAGAGATATCATGGATTCTGAAAGGGACCTGCCTATATATGATGTGGCCTACTACATTAATAAATTTTAAATTATTGAACCTTAAGGAATTATCTTCAATGATATTACACTTTGGATAGTGTAATTTAAAAATCATAGGTGTTTATTTGAATTGTGTGTTGTTAAACTTGGCATATATATATTTCTAAATCTAAATATTCTAATCCATTTTATTTTTAACTATATTGGTGAGTAAATGTTTCTGGAGTGAAACTAAGAATACAAGTGGAACAGCCTTCTAGTTGAAGCACAATGTACATGGAGATAAAAAACATGAACATTTTCTACTTATTAAGCTTACTGTTTAAGTAGTATTTTTCTCTGGGAAAAAGGCCTATGCTTCATTATTTAAGCCTTACACCAACTCTCGATGGTATATTACCCCTGTTTTACAGATCAGGTTACTGATACTTAGAAGTATTTTTAAAGTCAAACAGATACCAAGTGCTGGAATTCAAATCTTGAGTCCAGAACCACATGCTTAAACTCCTGTTATAAAGCCCATTGTTTAGTTCAGATATATGTATTAAATGAGCTTTGTTAAATTGTTAAATAATATATGTATATTCCATATATTATGGATAAAAGGACTCCTAAACAAAGTGTGTAAACTTATATTACTCATTCTCATCGCAAAATTCTTTAAATGCTTGGTAACTTTTAATGTTAGAAATTGTCATGATAGCTAAGTTAAATGTTATTCAGAAGATCCCACTGCATTCCTTTTGATGTAAGGGAACCTAGCATGTTTCCATACTTTGTGAAGAGAACCCGCATCTTTATTATTTCTCAGGCATTGATTCTCCTGATTGTACAGATATGGTTTACATTGTCATAACTTTGCAATTTTAACTTTTTGACCTGTTACAGATTTTAATATTAGACCTTTTTACCCCCAGAAAATGGATTAGTTGTGGAGTGCAGGATTTTTAAATTTAGGTATGATCACACTGTTTAATTGTACACAAATACAGTGTGGTACTGTTCATGATTCCAAAGTCCGTTTATACCACGTTATTATAATACTGGAACATTTTACTTAATATTTGTCCTTATCCCTTTCCACATGTATTTTTCTAGATTTTTTCCAATAAGTTTGGATAAGTTGATAGTCCATGAAGCAGTGATTTGAATGTTTACTTGAAAATTATAATTTCCAAGTATACTTTCATTTAGATTAATGTTATTAATACCAAATAAAAACTGGAGCTTAGCTGTAAGACTCAGGTGAGTTAAGTAAGTATGTTAATAATTTATCTCCAATTCTTACTAACCGTAGTTCCTTAAGGGTTAGGTCTTCTTAATTTACTGTTTTTAATGGAGTTTCTCTGTTTTTCTTTCATTTCTCCTCTCCACTTTTTCCCACTTGCCCCCTATTTTCCTCCTTTCTCACATTGTTTCTTTATATTATAGTACCCATTTCATTATTTGAAAAGATATAAAAAATTCCACAGTGGTGGGACGAATAAAATGAGGAGGGAAGAAAATATATGTATGTAATTACCTTTTGTTCTATTTAATGATAATTACATGACATGAGCTAATATCAATCCAGAGAAATAAGGTGTTAGCTTATACATACTTTTAGTTTCAACTACATGTTAAATCACAGTTTTTCCTTATTTTTCTGTAATAAACAGATAGAATTTTCACTTGTAGAATTTAGTGACTCAATCAGAGCCACAAATAGTATACTTACTCATTAAATATGGAAATTTTTATTATTTAAGCATTCATTGTTGTACCACAGAGCATATACATTTCCAGAATTGTTAAGGTAAATAAAATATGTTGTTCCTCAACATTAATTAAAATATGGGAAAAAGAATACTCTAATCTCCTGACTGTTAAAAGGATTAGGGTTTAGGATCCTGTTTCTGGAGATAACTTGCTTTCTCATCCCTGCAGTTCCTCTTAACCTTTTTCATTTTAATTTCTTGAACAAAAAATAGCATGAAGAATGGTAAGCATAAAAAACTGCTTATATATTGTAATGACTGTGACTTCTAAAGTATAAAGGGACTTGTATGATTGATTATTTTTATAGCTAGGAATCTTATAAAAGATTACGATCTATTCCAGAACAGCTTTTTTGGAAAAGGGTTTGACTTGGATTAGAGGAAAGAAATTGTGATTGCAATTATGATAGGGAAAAAATTGCCTAAACCAATGTAGATGAATGAATTTTTAATATTACCTAATTTACTCACTTGGCTTTTTTTTTTCTTTAACTCAAATCTACTGTTATTAATGATGAGAATGAGATGGTGTCTAGCCAGGTGACTGGAACACCCTAAATCTTTGCAAAATCTCTTACAGAAATAAGCAAACCCAAACAAACACTTTAGAAATAAAATTAGATTTCACCTCCTTGAAGACTTTTAACCCAAGGTTACTGATAGACTAGAACTGAAAATGGATGCAGGACTTTATTCTAAGCTCACAACTGAGTTGTCTTATTGCTGTTAAATTAAGTGAAGTCCAGTTGGCCATCAAAGAAAACTGGCAAAGTAGGACATGTATGCTTGGAATAAGAATTAAGGAATAAGAGAATATGTGCAAACCCCATGAGCAGGCCTGGTCTAGATCATCTGGTTTTTTTTTCACCTGCTGTTTTAGAGAAAGACAGAGTTTGTATCCATGTTTATTTACACAGTGAGTCACATCAGATATGTCCAGGGCAGCTTTTGTTTAGAAGTACAGCTGCATAAATTTCATGGGGGAGAGCAAAGTATAGAACATAGGAAGATAGCTGTTAATCTTAGTTTTTATGGAAGCAAGGAAGAAATGGGAGAGAAGACACCAGAAAGTAGGTATTCAAGGAAGAAATATCTTCTTTGAATGGATAGACCCAGAGCCTTATATTTGTGAAGAAAGATCCCAAGACATGATACCCAAGAGAAAAATGTACCACACCCTTGGCACTAATTGCTAATAATTTGGTCCTTAGTCCTGACCTCACATTTTTATCATACCTATACATTGGACAATGGGAGGGAACTATGAGGTTTTCCTTGTCAAAACCATATCAATGTTCTTGAGATTCTCCACTATTTGAAATGATCAATTTTATTATTTGTTATTTGCTATTATTTTTCTTCAAAAAGATTAATTTGTGTTGATTGGGTAAAGACTGGTAAAATAAAGTTTACAAATAAAGAGAAAATACATAAACTTTCAATTGAATAGATGACTTTGTATACTATTGGCCAGGCCTTTACACATCCTACCTTCAAATCTATCTAGTCATCTTAGCTTCTGTTTCCAGATTTTATTTTTTTCATTTCTACTATGTTCTCAATCAGGAAAGCAGTAACAGCACAGGTAGATCACTTTAAGACCCACTCTGACCTTGTCGTTGTTTCTCAAAGCTGTCAGGTTCCTACTCTTTCTTCCTTCCTAGACTATTTGATGATATCAGCTATGGAAAGGACATTGGACATACACCCTGCCATAAAGGTAATTGGAAGGGAACTCAAATTTATGTCCTGAAATTCTTCATAAATACAAATCATATACTTGATCCTTCTTTTATAAAATTTACTTGCTCTTGGCTGTACAGTGAAATGTTTTAAGTATCTATAATATAGAGGTATTATGGAAAACAAAAGTATATTGAAATCATACATGTCAGAGAAGTGATCTGGACGATCCTACTTTTATGACAGACTATATATTGAGAAAACAACATTAAGGACAGGTTTTACAAGCTCTATATTATTTTAAACTTAAAAAAACTAAAGTGTAGCATGTATACAGAAAAATACTCTGCCATCTTTTGCGTAGTTTATTTTCTTCGCATAAGGCAAGGCCAGTTAGTGGAAGATCCTCTCTGTCTTCAATGGGATGAGCAAACCTAAAATCTTATTAGCTACATAATTTTGAGATGATCGCCTTTGGGATGTGTTTTTATTACAAGATTTCAGTATTAGTTTTGTTTAAACAGTAGCAACAACAACAGCAAGTAGATCTTAGTTTTGGGGTCCCTTCCTCAGGGTCAGCAGCAAATGCAAATAGGGGTTATTTATGTAAATAAGCTATTAAAAATTGAATTGTGCCTCATTAAATCATAATCATATGTTAGAATTTTCATCACAAAGCAAGTTCATGAGTATTGGAGGAATGCCATTTTTCAACCATGTATGACTATATGTTGCCTCTATGTGCCATATATTCTCACAGTTTTAATAACTCAAGTTTTATTAAACTTAGTGCATGTTGCTTTGAGTTAAAAAAATTTTAAATTATCTTGTGTTTAGAGCTTTAATAACACTGTTCAAGGTCTTCAATGATATCCTGTTGGTTGCAGGAACAAATCCATCTTCCTACATTCAGTACTCTACATTCTGTCTGTAATCTTATTGCCTGACTTTGACTTTCCTTCTGCCCCTATTTTAGCAGTAGATGATAATTTATATTAAATGAGAATATACCATTCAACCTTAATAATAAAAGTTCTTGGTTTTTCTTTTTAACTGTCAGGTGTATATATTAATTGCAATTAGGTTGATATATCTTATACGCACCTAGCACGATACATAATCTTTTCACATTTATGTAGTCTTTAGAATGAATTTGTTTTCATTTAATTACTAGAATTCTTTTTCATGAAACCCTTCAAAATTAAATATAACAAGTTAATAATGCTTTCATTTTTCTTTAGAAATATAGCATACTTTTTATTACACTGACCAATAATTATTGTCTTTTTAACATCAATTGTAGTATTGTACTGATAATTGATTGTATGATTTAATTTTTCATGAATTTATATCTTGTTTCTCCCCCTTGGACTATTCAAATGATTTGAGGGCAAGACCTATGTCATATACAGTCACTATATGTGTGTACATATATACATGTATATATTTATACATGTGTATATTTGTATATACGTACACAGATATAACTACTTTATTGATTACTAATAAAGTTGGATATATTTTTTGAAACAGCTTTACAATGAATTACATATTTGTTTTGAAACCACAAAATCAAATGAAGCTATGCTCCGGCAAAGTGTTGTTAGTCTTCAGGATCAGCTATTTCAGCAACAGCAAGAAAATTCTACATTGAAAGAAAAGCTTCAGGAGTCACAAAGAACAGCTTGTCCTTTACCGCAAGAAAGTGAATCAGATCATTCAGAACAGGTGAGAGACATTTCTATAAATGCTACTTAGAGCAATACTGTACAACTCATTTGCTAAAAAAAAAAATGTGCATATATTAGAATATAAGCACTGAAGATAGTTTTGCATTTTACTGTTTTTATACTCTATACACAAATATTATGTAAGATATTCATATAGAAATGGGTAGAAATACGGGATATATCTTAAATAGCTATTGTTCTGAATCTTTTGGCTGATACACAATATTGAAGAACAAATTGATAGCTCATACCATTTCAACTTCAGACATTCAATTGAATGAGGTAAAGGAATGGAAAGAGCTGGAATGGATAGAACATTGATAAGAAGTCTCATAAAACCCTAGCCATAATGCCTGGTAACTGCTACTAAATATCTTTTAGTTCCAGTTTTGCTGATGAACTTGATCTGTGATTTTGGGTAGTTCATTTGACCTTTCTACTCATTTTCTGTGATAAAGAAGTAGTAAAAATGTATAGATAAAGGTGTAGGCTTAGGATTCAATTAAATTTGAGTTCAGACTATAGCACTACTTGTGAGCTTCATGAAGTTGAACACATTTTAACGTTGCTATTCAGTTTCTGCACAAATAATATGTTGGCATTAATGATATTTATGTCATAGTTTTGTGAGAATGAGATAATGCATGTCAGGTACAATCTTTGGCATATAGAAAACATCAGTGGCACAGTGACATTAGTAACCTTTAAAGTGACTTTAGCTCTAAATACGTTGTAAAAAGTAGCTTATTCCTGTACATTTAATTGTTTTTAAACCTCTCAGCATTTCTTTAAATTTTAGAATTTTTTAACTTATTATAGAAACAGAATTAATGCAGGCAATTTGGGTATGCAGAAGTATATTAATGATTCTTCAACAGTAACAACTCATACTTTGAGACACAATTTTTAAATTTGTATTGTTTTATATTGTGTCCTTTGGACATTAGTTGCACCAAATTGGAATTATCTTGAAATGTATATAATGCACAGTTTAATTTATTTGCATAGGGCTATTTTTATTTATTTTAACTTTATTTTGGTAATAAACACCTGTGGTTACACCAACTAATCCAAGGAACATTACTAGTGACTTAAATCTATTTCTTTGTGCCTCCCTTACTTGGTACCTTGATTTTGTCACCGGAGCTAACCATTAAAATGTTTATTGTTTTGATATCTTTGAGTTTTTTCACAAAAAAATTTATAAGAAAATAACAGTTTTGTCATTTATAAAAATATATCAATGTATTTTTGACTGATGGTTGGCAATTTTTACTCATCACAGTGTTTTTAAGGTTCATCTGTATTATATATTACAGCTATTTATTTATTTCTACTGACTTAAAGTAGCCTATTATATCATAACTTCTTGTACATTCATTTGTAGATGGCTATTTGGGATACTTCAGATTTTTGCTGTTATGAATAATAGCCTAATAAACATTTTTACATGATTTTTAGTACATGTGCATGCATTTTTGTGGAATATATATCTAGCAATGGAAATCATGGGTTTAGGGTGTGAAATTACTCCTTTCACAAAGTTCTGCTAGCTTGTTTTTCAGACTAGTTTTCTTCATATTTACTTCCATAAGCAATGCATAAAAGATCTCGTTGATTCCCATTTCCTCAATTCTTGGTGGTGTTCTTAAGTTGTTGACAACTGAAATGTTCTAAAATAATTTAATTTTCATATTCATATCACTGGTAAAGCATTTCTTCAAATTATCACTAGCCAAGTGTGTGCTCTCCTCTGCAAAACATCTTTTACTATTCTTATTTTTAATTTATATATATATATATGGCATCATTATTTTTGTACAATATGATTTCGCCTCTCAGGTGTAGTCCCTGTAAAATTCCCACCACCAAGTCACCCTTGCACCATCACCATAGTCCCTTGTGCTCTTCTCTCCCCTATTTTGATCCCTCTCCCTCCCCTTCGGAATATCTCTGATTTATAGTTGTCTGTTATATTTTTTTTATTATAATAATATTTTTTTCTGGTCTCTTTTTTGGTTCCCCTCTATTCCTCCTATAAGAGAAACCATCTAATATTTTTATTTTTCCTTCTGGCTTATTTCACTGAGCATAATCCTTTCCAGCTCCATCCATGTCACTGTGAAGTGCACAAGTTATCATTTAATATTCTTTATCCATTCTTCTATTACATGCTTCCCCTTATTTATTTGTAACCTTTCTTTATGTGGTCTTGAGAGTAAGTTAAATGTTGGCAAATGTATCAGTGTGTTCCTTTTGTCTTTGCATTATCCTTAGGCTGTCATTTGATTAAAAGAAATGTTGAATTTTGAAAAATGTATTTTTATAGTTAGTGTTTTGGTATCTCACTTAAGAAGTCATTCCATACCTCCCCATAAAGAAAGATTTACACCTCGGTATTCCTCAAAATGTTCCAGGGCGTTACTTATGTCATTTATAGTCACAATTCACTTAGAATTATGTTTTGTGCTTAATAAAATGTAAGGATACATTTTCATTTATTTATTTTTCCCCAGATAGTAACCAGTTTTACAGTTTAACCTAATCCATGATCCCCCCCTTTTCCCCCCTGAAATAAACCTGATTTCATTGCAGTTTTTATTTTGATATATTGCTGAATTTAATTACTAGTAATTTGCTTAGAATTTTTGCATATGTGTATGTATATATATATGTATATGATAATTGGGCTGTACTTTTTCTTTTTTGAGTGTTTCTTGTTACATTTTGACATCAAACTTACGCTGGTATCCCAGTATGTATTGCAATATCCTTCCCCACCTCCCACATTCTTTTAAAAATATTTGAGATAATGTTGGTTTACATCACTACTTGTATTTTGGGATTAGAGGGCCTCTGCTTCATATGTTATTACCATGATGCACCGTCCACCAAAGCACCCATAGTCTACCACCATAGTCCACCACCATAGTCCATTGTACTCCCTCCCCATTTTGTTCCTTCCCCTCCTCTTTTCACCCTTTGGATTCTTCAGTTCTATAATCAGCTTTCAGGCGTTAGATCTTTTTCACTTCATCATAGATGTTTGTGTATGACATTATCTCTTTCTTAATAATTAGCTTTCTAAGATAAGTATTAAGTCAGATAGATTCAGCATTGTGTTGGAGGTTTTACTTGATCAATAAAGGAAGAAACAAAATTACGTCAATTAGAAATAAGCAAATAAAATGTTTATTCATAGACAATATGGGTATCTGTATAATAGCCCTACTTAATCTATGATAATAATCCTAGAATTAGTACATAAATTTAGTAGTGTTGCAAGATACATCAATTTCCAAAAGCCATTTGTACTAGAAACCAAGAAATTAGAAACTGAATTTTAAAAACAGTGTAACATCAGAGCCTACGATAATTAAGAATAAATTTGACACACTAGTGTCTAGTGTACTAGACCCATACCCTGAAAAGTATGAAACATTCCAGAGTGAAATAAAAAGACATAAAAAAATGGGAAGCTATACCAAATTTATAAATCAGAGAAGCAATATTGTTGTCTTATCTCACCAAGGTGATCTACCTATATCATATAATCCCAATAAAATTTCCAGGAGGCCTTTTATTTAAAGACAATTCTGAAATTTATAGAGAAATGTAAAGGAGCCAAAAAAGCAAGATCAAGTTACATGATTTTACTACTTGATTTTGAGACATATTTACCAAAAGAGAATTATGAAAATAGAGTAGTATTAGCATAAGGATGGCCAAGTAGTAAAACAGAATTGAGTACAGAAAAATACTCAGATATGTTGCTGTATAGTAGCTTTTGAAATGCGGATAGTGTGAGGCCCTTTACTCCTTTTTAAAAATGCTCTGTATATTCTTGCTGTATTACTCGGACATTGAGAGGTAGACATCCAGAATTAGGGAAATGGGAAACAAAAGTGGGAAACAGAAGTGGGAAGAAATAGATAAGATTACTATCATTTAGCAACTTATCCTTTATCATGAGGCTACTATTACCTTTTTTAGTGTTCACCTCTGCTAGAACTACCTTTTCATCCATCCGTCCTGCCACTCACCAATCATTTAATTAATTCATGTATTATTTGGGTATATAATTGATGTTTATTAAGTATTATAGATTTTGCAGTTATATTTACAGAGAACTAGATAAGAACATAAATTCTCTAGTCTGAATCTCTTACTACATTTCCTTGGACAAGTTAATGAATTTCTCTAAATCTCAGTTTTACCCTTTGTAAAGTGGGTATTACAACAGTATCTACCTAAGAAATTTTGTGAAGATTATACATATAAGAATGCATTTTGAGTTATAAATCTAAGCTCTTATTATTATATAGAAAAGTTACTTCTTTTAGCTTGTAATAAGTTTGAAATTTTATTTTCCCCACATTGGTGATGATTTATCTTCTCCTTTCCCTGATCTTACTTATAATCTCAATTGTTGGTGAGCTGACTGACAGTCTGTATCATGGAAAGGGCAAAACTAATTGGCTCATATGGGATTGAAACCTATGACCTTTGATTTCTTAGCACCCAACTAGTTGAATTCTGAATGACTCTGATATCTCAGAGTGATTGTTTGTCTTTTTCATGAAGGTTCTGTTTCTTGTTTTGAAGGACTATCTTGCAGTTTAGGACTAGAGAGAAAACCTAGGCTTGAATTTACTGATTTATCTGTAAATTAGATTGATTTTGTATGGCTAACGTTAGATCACAAAATTGGAGTTGTAAACTATCCATATGTTTGTTTGTTTTTATTTCCTTTCACAAATACTCTTTTGTTTTCCTACTTAATAGAGAATATTCTTTGTTGTTTTCCCTTACACCTCACTTTCTTTTTTTAAAAATAAATTTGCTAAATGTTTTAAATTTGCAAACATTGTTATCCATGTACCCACTAGTAACTATCGCTGATACGCTTGATGGTACATACGTGTGCCTTTGTTATTCCATCTTACTTTTTTTCTGTAAATGTTTTATTTTTGTAAGACAATTTTTTGCTGTTGAGTCTAGCTGTAATTCTTTTTTCCGTTTTGTGTATGAATAAACTTCAATATATTTATTTACTCTTTTGTCAATGAGCATTTTTTATGTTCATATTTTTAGCTATAAGAAATTTTATACACTACTCTATGAATATTTTAAAACATGTCTCCTCATACATGTGTGCAAGACTTTGCCTGATGTATTGGGAAGGTGACATTGCCTGTTATGAATGTGCAAATGTTCAGGCTTATAAGAAAATGCCAAATGTTTGCCATAATACTGCCATAACTGGGCCTCCTTGTTGGCGTAGGGCTTAAGCCTCAGCACTATGATGCTATCATTGCTGCGTCCTGAGTCCAATCCCCAACAGACCTCTCTTGTCTCACCCACTGCTCCCCTTAGCAGTGTATTTCAGTAGATCTGCCTGTTTCGCTCCCCACTCTGTCTCTGGTGAATCCTCTCACGTCTGCCCCCCGCCCCTCTGTTCTGCACCCCAGTTCTTGTATGCATAAATAAATCGTTAACAAAAAATACTACCATAAGTGTCTGTTTCAGAATATAAACTTTGTAGTTACATTCTTAAATAGAATATCTCATTTTGTGTTCATTTTGTGTTTGATTCTAATGAATTTGAACATCTTATATATGTGTTATGGTGAAATCCCTGTTTTGTGTCTTTTATACATTTTTCTTTTAGTACATTTGTCTTTGTTAAGGTTCTTTATTTTAGACATCGATCTTTTGTTATTATTTAGTATAGTGTCAATTTCTATATTATATAAACCCCAAATCTCTGTGGCTTAAAATAATTTCTTACTTATGTAACAGTCCAGTGATGGGTATTTGGATTTTCAACTTCCAGGAAGTGATTTAGAATTCTGATGCCTTTCATCTGGAATGACAGGTCTCTCACCCTATTCTTCAACCGTGTTTGGGTATTGTTGGTCCTTTGCTTTTCATATTATATTTTAAACAGTTATCAAGTCCTAGAAAAATATTGTGAAATTCATTTGAGAACTGACATCCTTATCATTCTAAATCTTTTTATTCCTGAATATCTCCTTCAATTTAGGTCTTCTTTAATGTTTTTTTTATTGATATATTTTTTTATTTATATCTTTTACATTATTGTGTATTCCCCATAAAATTTCCACCACCAACTCACCCGTGAACCATCGCCATAGTCCCTTGTGTTCTTTTCTCCCCCATTTTGAACCCTTTTTTTTATTATTGTTATTGTTATTTCTTCCTCCTGGTCCCTTACTTGTTTTCCCTATAGTCCTCCTATAAGTGAAACCATTCAATATTTTTCTCTTTCTTTCTGGCTTATTTCACTGAGCATGATCCCTTCCAGCTCCATCCATATTGCTGCGAATGGCATGAGTTTATCTTTTTTGATTGCTGAATAGTATTGCATTGTGTATATATAGCACATCTTCTTGATGCAGTCATCCATTTTTGGGCATTTGGGTTGTTTCCATATCTTACCTATTGTAAATAGTGCTGCAATAAACATAGGGTGCATTTGAATTAATGTTCTTGTGTCCTTTGGGTAGTTCCTAGGAGTGGAATTGCTGAGTCATGTGGTAGCTCCATTTTTAGTAGTTTGAGGAACCTCTACACAGCTTTCCATAGTGGTTGGAACCAGTTTGTATTTCCACCAGCAGTATAGGAGAGTTCCTTTTTCTCCATATCCTCACCAACTTTTGTCGTTCCCTGATTTTTTAGTATGTGCCATTCTTACTGGAGTAGGTGGTATCTCATTGTAGTTTTGATTTGCTTTTCCTGATTATGAGGGATGTTGAACATTTTTTAAAATGTTTTTAAAAGTAAATATGTATTTATTCATAGGTATTTTATATTTGTTAAATATATCATCTAATGTTTTTTACTAGATCCTAAACAACTTATATTTCTGTTTTAGTTACATGCATTTTTATAAGTTGTTTCTTATATATAAAATTACAGTTCATTGTAAAATGTTTGTCTTATATCCAGCCACCCTGCTAATCTCTTATTAATTCTAATATTTTTTGTAGATTCCAGGTAGTTTTATATTTAGGCAGTCTGTAAATAATGACAGTTTATCTTTTACTTAAAAATCCTAATGTGATATACCAGTTTTCATATAGTTATCATACAAATTTCAGTCGATGTTCTGAGAATGGTTTGTCTTCACTCTGAATTATAAAAAAAATTCTAATATTTCACCATGAAAAATGAGTTGGTTATAAATTTCTTACAGATAATATCTTATCATGTTAAGGAACCTGATAATATCACAAATAGTGATAAATTTAACCTCAAATATTTAACCTTTTGATACCTGGGGAATTTCTAACTACATATACTGCTTCATTCACATTATTGATATTTTGTATATATTTTTAAAGTCTATGAATGAAATTGATCTGCCTCATAACTTTCTGTACTGTCTATATGGTTTTGACAGCTTCAATGAGCTTATGAGCTAGAGAATTAGAAAATTAGATTATAAAGGTGATAAGACTACTCTGAATATAGTGCACAATCAGCATGATGGATAATATGAAAGACTTCTTTAAATAATTCACAACTAGCTTCAAAGCATTATTCCGTAAATATTGACAGGGAGTTAATGTTTTTAAGGTAACTCATATAACTCAGGATGAAGGGCATAATGATGTTAGTTTTAGGGAATTCAAGGCAGATAGTGGTGGTAGGCTTGTGTATTTGGGGATAGAGAACTTACCTTCAGGTTCCTTATTGACATCAGTTACTTGAAGTGAGATCTTGGATAAGTAGGTCTTAGTCTCAGTGCTTGGCCTTTCTTTAAGGCCTAAATGATGACAAAAGACGTAAGGAAGTCATGGTCTTAAGCTCCTAGTGTGCTTCCTCTCTTGACCCCTGCATGCAGCACTGTGTGTGTATAAAGTATATGCAAAGTAAATGTAGAATATACATTTTATATAATTGGATCATACAGTAAATGCATTTATATTCTACGTTATACAATTACCATTTCATTGTAATATGACCATGTTTGAAAACAGTTTTTACTGGCTAATAATATAAACATAGTAATATATAATTTTTCACCTAAATATTTCCTATACTGGGACTGATTTCAATATATTTTTTCTATTTCCTTTAATTTGGTTGCTATGATGAACATTTCTTGTGATCTCTGATTGTTTCCATAGGATGGATTCTTAAATATAAAATCCCTTAAGATTATAAACCTTGATTAATAAAAGTTCTCCTAGATAATTTCTAACAATAAAATAAAAACATTATAAATCTAAGGCTTTTGAGAAAAAGTGACACCTGTTTTCATGTCAATCATAGAATCTAGTGTTGATAGTGGCTATTAAGCATTAGCCTAAATATTTTAATTTCTCATTTGGCAGATAGGAAATCAGACTGTAGTACCTCAAGATAGGTTCAGAATACTGTTAAGCCTTGTCATTCTGTATTTGAAAAGTATTATGCCATAGTAAATAGTTGACTTTCTTTTGTTTGCTTTTTCTAATTTTAACTTTATTATTTTTCTAATTTCACCCTTCTAATTTTCAGCATGGAAAAATAATGGTCTTTTTCTAG
>PVIJ01001174.1:0-110000 GCA_004024925.1 Scalopus aquaticus | reverse complement strand
ATACCCAAGTCTATCACTAGCAAATTCAGGGATTTGAACTTTTATTCCTGTTACTTACAGAAAAAAAAATGTATTTTGAAAACAGTGACATGTTCATTATTTAAAATATTTTCTGAAGTATTTTAAGTAAATTCAAATAAACATAAAGAAAATAATTCACATATAATCCCTCTACTCAGAAACAATTCTATAATATGTAGGTTGGATAGGTAATTTTTTTCCCTATACATGTTTAGTGAAGTCTATTTCTGTACACTATTTTCTTTTGTAACTGCTCTTCTCACTTGATAGTTCATTATGATTATCTTTCTGTGTCAGCCTGAACATAATTAGAATGGAATTGATACATTTTAAAGTGTTTTAAGTGCGTATTTCAAGATTACTGTAGAAAATTTGTAGCAGTTTTTATGCCTACCACCATATTCTCAAAACACAATAGTGATAAACTGAATTTGGTCCAAATTCTGAAATTAGGATCTCCCTTAGAAATCCTAATTCATTACTTCTTTTGAAAAATTAGGTCTGGCAGGGGTGGGTCACATTCCTCTATGAAAACAATTGGCTGAACTGAATAGCTAGTCTCACAAATACTCTCCTTCTCAAGAGGGTATGATTTAATTTTAAAAATGGTCATACTAAGAGAAATAGGAAGTGCTTCTTGTGTATATACATATTTAGCAAAATAGGTAAGAGGCACGGGAGTAAAGAACACAAGAAGATATATGATTCCTTGTGGAGGTGAGGGAATATGTCTACACATTTAATATGTCTACAGTATATCTGTTGAACAATTCTAAAGTTGCAATTTTAAAACAAAGTAAACACCACATTTTATTTTCTTCCTGGCTCCACTTTGAAAATGAGCTAATCTTTCATTTCATAGTATTTTAATTTTAGTTGTGTTACTGTTTATTGAGGAATTTCAGATTTCAAATATGAATTCTTAATATTTTAGTGATCAAAATCCACTATTGGAACATTTTAAATGTCTTCATGTATGCTTGAATTATAATTATAACCCAATGATGATTCAGGATTGCTTATTGGGTATAACCAGTAAACTAAAGCTTTTTTCCCTTGTTTTATTTAAACTTTTATTTGAATAATTTATTTCAAATTTCATTGGTAAATGATAGAATGTTAATATATTCTTCATGATAGTATTTAACCCAAACAAGTGAAGAAACCCAAAACAAGTGAGTAGACTTTAAAAATTGTTTAGATTGACAGCTCAATCAAGGGAAATATTTGCAAACATAACTTTGTTCACAAAATAAGAAAAATAAAAGAAATAAAAGTTATACATTGATTAAATGGAGAAGATGAGAATAGGGCAAAGTTCTTTAGAGTCTGGACAAAAAAGAAAATAAGGAAAATTTAGTTGGATGTTCAAAGGTTAGTAATGGAGTTAAATATTTTAATTACTGTAAGTGGATAACTACAATATAAACAACATTATGAGGAAAATATTTACTAGTATGATAGAATAAAGGTTGGGAAATAAATCAGGTGTTATAAATTTGAGGAAAGTATAACAGCATAAACCAAAGCTAATCCTTCTCATTATAATTTATGGTACTATCATTTAGGAAGAATGGGGCCCTCTACATTTTCAATAAAACTTTTCAGGACTAATGGATTCATACTGAAATTACTACAATCTTAAGATTTGACTTTTTTTTTTGTTAGCAATCAACAAAAACTTTGCTTCCCTATGATTTAGTGTTTTTGTTTTTTTCTAAATGAAATGATTAGTTTGAAATAGTTTATATGCATGGGCTTTAATATTAATAGTCTCAAATATATTTAGTAAAAATGGTAGTAGAATTTTATAGAAAGTTAATTTTCATAAACAGATTTCCTGCAAGCTTAGTTTTTTTTTTGTGGATTCTGTAAAAATTTGATGCTTACTCTTGGCAATTTATCAACAGCAATACATTTCAAGAGAAGATATTGTGTGTTCTATTAAAAATATCAGTTCTTTGAGATGTTATTAACATAAGACACATTAAACGTTAAATAGACGAATAGTGCTGTTAGGTTTTTTTTTACTCATTTTTGTATTCATTGGTATTGTATGACTCTTGATCATCAGATATTGGATTAAATATTTCATGAAGAAATACATATGTGTAAAACCATAAATTTTATATAATTCATTTACAGATGTGTGGTATGTATCATGTAGCCATTTTATAATTTTTTCTCCTACAAAGCTTTATGACAGTATTAGTTATGAAAATATTTTTACAGATATGGTTATCTTATTGAAAAATGTTGTTGTATTAGTATGATAGTTTAGCTAATGCTAGTTTGTAATTATTGAAATTAAATTTTTTCTGAATATTTTTAATTTTTATGTTTGCATATATACAAATAGCATAAGATATAACTATTTTTTGTATATATTCACTTACACATTTGAACATATATTTCTTCAAATAGGTATCTCAACAACCGTCTTTATCTAGTTTAGAAACCTTAATGGTCTCACAGAAGTCTGAAATTGAGTATTTACAGGAGAAATTGAAAATAGCAAATGAAAAACTGTCAGAGAACATGTTTATCAACAAGAGTTCCTCAGAAAAGAGCTTTTTGACAGGTGCTGAAGGAAAACATAAGGTAGGGACATTTTGTCATCTTGTGAATTTATCAGGATGAGGCTGGCAAATGAAGAAGTTGAAAAATGAACAGTAGCATTTACTTCTCTGCTTAGATTTCTGAAGCATTTTAACAAAGCTTGATAAAATAATTATTTGGTGTGAAGAGTTTACCGTTTTTAAAGGTTGAATAATATATTTCTAATTAATTATATATTAATTATATATAGTAGTTCACACATTTTCCAGTATGTTAAAATACTTCTTTTAAAGTTTAGGTAAATATCCCTCATCTATGCAATAAATTCATCTAAATAAAAAATTCATTTTAAAGTAGTGTTAGTCACTTAATTAAAAACTTTATTTAAAAGAAAAAATATATCTTTATGTTTCTATTTTATTCAGGTATGGTATTTCAGATTGTTAATGGGGAATATAAATCATCAAATAGCATTTAACATTAATTTTTACAGTTACATATTTTGAGATGTAAAGTTTTAGCAATAGAGAAAAATAAATGTTTCATAGTATGTTTCTTGTTTATTGATGTCTCTCAGCTTTCCTTTTTGTAGTATTCATTATATGTTCCTTTATGTTGCAAAATGTTCTATAAACATTGACGAATGTAAACATTCTATAGTATTATGTTCTAAATAAGGTATTTCTACATCAGTTGAAATAACATTTCCCTAAAAGTAGGTAGTTTTAGACATATTTTTTTCTCATACTTGTTTCTTCAGCAGTAGAAAAATAATGCTTTTTTTTTTTTTTGTAACTAGAGAAACATGGTTTCAAGATGATTGTTTTTAATTCTTTCCATTTTATCCTATGAGTAGAACAGACTATTTTAATAAGGGAAAAAAATTGGACCCATCTTTCAGTGATACTCTTATTTATTCCCTCAAATATTATTAGTAATTTTTATAATAATGAGCTTTGTATGCATATATATATGTATATATTTAGCATAATTGTATTGTAATTGTTTCTTGCCATTTTGGAGTAATTTCTCAGCATTGGACTTTATTTAAATAAAGCATTTCTAAAATTGAGAGACATTATAGGGCCTAATTTTGTTGCTTACTGTATTCCTTTAGTTTAAAATATACTGCTTTGATGTTTCATTGCCTTCAGCAAAAGTCTAGGAAATGAGCTATATTTTGAACAAAATTTTCTTTCTTTTTCATAAGGATATGCAACAATATGTTGCCCAGCTTAATAGTTGCTTTCACATATTCTTTCTCCAGATTGGTATATGAAGCTGTACATAATATAAACACACATTCTTGTCTCTAGTTAGCCACATTATAGTTAATGACCATATGGTCATTATGGTGTAAGATGTACTGTCTGTTGTATTTATATTCCTCAAGCATATTGTTCCTTCATCTTCACAGTGTGTTAAACTATTTCAAAGGGAAAAAAATCCTTTCCCTCTTGTTTCTGGTTGTCCTATCAAGTGTAACCTTGGACCCTTATAGAGCAATTAGACCAGCCTCTATCCCCTCCTTTGTAATGAGGTTTCTTGCATTTCTGAGTCTATAACCCTTTAGTCTTCCCTAATGGGACATCATTATTCTGAAAGAAACAATGTAAATGTAAATGAATATTCTCATTAACGAGTCACAGAGAAACCTTTAGCGGTAGCACTGTGGTAATTCTGCTTGTTATTTCTCTGGTATTCCATGCAGGATTTTTTTTTTTTATAATTCATTATTAGTATTCAAAATTACTTGTTCTTTAATTTTGCATGTCTTTCATAATCCAGTGTTCCAACTAGTTCAACCATGTCCTTGTTTTATTCTCGAGGAACCACCTGTGAAACGTTCAAGGTCTTTGTCCCCAAGGAGCTCTTTCACAGACGCAGAGGAGCTAAGGAAGCTAAGAAAAGCTGAAAGAAAGATTGAAAACTTAGAGAAAGCACTACAACTAAAGGTGAACATTAAATAATATCTTTAGTAATAACCTTGCAAAGATAAAGATATAGCAAATTAAACACAATTTTTTCACAAGTTACTGCTTATCACTTACCTCCTGATTTTAATTACATATATAAAAATGTGTAATCAGTTGTTCTTGTTTTTAAATTTCCTGAAGATAACAATATAATAAATTTGCTCTCTGAAAACTAAATTTTCAAAGTTATTTGGGTATATTTATGCTAAACATGGGGAATAAATTTCTTATAGTTCCTCAAAGACAAAAAGTAGAAAGCGGAAAGAGAATTTCTTGTGTTTTTTTGTATATAATAAACATAAAAATAAGTGAGTTAAAAACTCTACTAAGCTACTTCAGGTCACTTCCCATTGTCCTTTATAAAAAATACACAAAGGCAAGCTGGCAAATAAATATGCATCATTTTTTTCCACTTCAACTGTATTTGTCTGAGAACACATGACATTTGAGTCTTGTTCTACCAAAATTTAAGAGCATATACCTTTTTAATCAGCCTGTCTTTGAGAGTTTATTAGCCTCCTTTTAATTCGTCGAAGAAGTTGGTTGTGCATATTGAACCAATTTTATGTTACTGTATCTAGGGTTTTAATTATTTTTTCTCTGAATTTAATGTGACTAAATTTGTTATTCTTCTTTTGCAACTACCCAAAGGCCTACATTATTTAAGTTTTAGCCATTTAATTGAATTTCGATGTTTTTATGACATTCTTTGACAAAACCGATGCTTCACACTATTAAAATCCGATATATTTAAAACAGATTATTTGTGATATAACACAGATTATACTCAGGTAGAAGAAGCTCTGAGTTAGATTATGTAAGCTCTAGGACAAAATATGGCTGAGAGTTATAGTTAAACATATATCTTACTTAATATTTCTGTTTTTTCATTAAATACTAAGTTTTAATTTATATTTATTCAAGGTTAAACTGTTTTAAAGCAAAGGAAAATTGTCATCTTTTATTTCTACCAAAATTAAATGATTAAATAACCTCAACTTGCTAGCATTTAGCTTACTTGAAAAATTATTCGCCTGGAGTTTCATTTGCTCTCTCATTTTTTTGACTGAAATTGAAGTTAACTGAGCAGTACAATTAACTAAGCATTGTGTTTGTCATTTGTTGTACAACAGGAAGATGAGTTCCTATCATTCAGTACCCTTTTCTCTAGTTAAGACGATACTGAGTAATTAGTTAGAATCTGGTGTATTGGTGTGTAAATGTGGAGATACGGGCAGAATATTTTGGGCATGTTTAGGTAACCAGTCTACTTCCTTTTGTGTAATTCTTGAGATTCACATACCAAGACTTCTGTATTAATATGAGTTCTCCAGAGGCTCATCCACACTGGAGAGGGCAATCTGCTTTACTCTGTCTGCCTATTCAGATGTTAATCTCATATAGATATACCCCAAAATAATGATTTATTAAATAGCTAGATAGTCAAGTTTGTACACAGAATTAACCATTTTGAATACATTGAATAAAAGATCTCCACTCATTTGACCCCAGAAATCTGTGTCTTTGATATTCTCTTGTTTTTCACAGAAAAGATTAGAGCAATTGAGACATTTTTAGTTTTACTCTTTTCAACTTGTGAATTCTTTGTTTCAAAAAGTAATTTATTTCCTCATTCCTTTTCCCCTAGAACAGCTGTCTTGTATGAGGCCTCAAGTTTATATGCAGAGTAAAATTCCTTTTTACACAATGTCATTTTGCTTTTTCTGTATTCTTTTTTCAAATTACTTGATGATAATCATGAATTTCATATGTCTGGGTTTTTTTTTTTTAACAGATTTTGCAAAACAAGGGAAAAAGTGGGAGCATATTTTTCCTTATATTTTTATCACTTAATAGGAAAAATTTTTTTTATTAACAAGTAAAGTAGTTGATTGAAAAAGGCAGTATAATAATGAGATTATCAAAAGATTTGGGTAAACAAAACCAGTATACTAAGCAACTTTAAGGAGAGTGATTAGGACTAGGGTGCTGTTAAAGTTATTGCCTGAGTTTATTGAGTGTATCTCTTAGGAAAGACAGAAACCCTCTTTCTCTGTTCTCCTTTATTGGACTATCATATTCATATTTTTGATTTTCCTAAAAGTGCACGAGTATAAATAAGATAGGAATTAATGGTGTGTCTCTATTAGCTTCTTAGAGCTGCCCTGACAAACTACAAGAAACTGGCTGCCTTAGATCAAATTAATTATCTTAAAGTTCTGGAGACTAACAACTTCTAAAATGAAGGTGTCAACAGGGTTGGGTTCTTCTGAACTTGTGAGGGAGAAAATGTTTCATTCCTCTCTGGTAGCCTCAGGCATTCCTTAGTATTTTCACTGTGCTTTTACATCATTTCCCCTCTATCTCTTTCCCTAAAGTATCTAATTTCTCTGTTTTTTATAAAGACAACAATCATATAGTATTGGGATCTACTTTATTGCTTTCTTTAAACATTTTTTACCTCTATAACAGCACTATGTCCATTCTCATTCAGCGATAGTGGAGGTTGGGGCTTCATCTATTATTGGTGGGAAGGAAGGTTCATTTTAACCATAGAAATTCTTTATAGTTTTAGAAATACATTTGTTGATTATCTTTCTCCTTTTCTATACCATTACCCATAATTATGTGTTGAATTTTTGTCATGACCTTTGGTAAGGAACATAGCAGACAAAGATGTTCTATTCTCAAATATTGCCAACAATGGATTAAAAACTTTTTTGTGAGACTTTAATACATCAATATGTTTTGTAACTGTAGAAAAGGTTGGGTATCTTATTTCCTTTATTTACCTGGTTATATCATACCTATTAATATTTCCCTAAAGACGTTTGTTCCTTGGAAAATACTGTCGAACATACTAAACTAAGACAAAAGGCAAGCTCCATGGCATAGACAATAAAAAAGATTATCAAATAAGAATATTATCAAAAGATTTGGGTAAACAAAACCTGTATACTAAGCAACCCCAAGGACAGTGATTAGGACTAGAGTGCTGTTAAATTTATTTCCTGAGTTTAGTGAGTGTAACTGACTTAGTGAAAACAGAAGACCTCTTTCTCTGTTTTACTTTATTGGGCTAGCTGTAAGCTTCCAGTTTGGTCACCAAGGGGGATTGAAGGAAGGGACAAATAAGTTTCACCAGTAGTTTATGGAACTTATAAATATACTTACATACATTGAAATTATGCTCTTTATTATAATAGCAGTAAGTCACACATAGTGTTTAATAATAGTTATGAATTTTGTACAAATATTAATAACAATGTATTAATACATTATCTGGTTTAACTTTTTTACCTAATGGTACGTATCTTTAGCATTAGTGACCAATGTAATAAAAGAACCAATAGTAAAAGAAGAGAAGAAAGCTATTATAAAATCCCATCCATTTCCAAATCCTGATTTCATGAGTAGAGTGAACTAACAACTTATACAGTATTATTTTGAAATCAGTCTACTAAAACTTTGTGTATGCTTTCTATCCTGGAGTTTGCTGATGCCATGAATCCCTGCTTTACTTATATTCATGCATTTGGCAAGTTGATTCTTTTAGCATTTTTCTGCAACATTTAGTAGCATCAGTACAGCCTTTGAATATAGTTTTTGTCTTTAATTTTCAGTGCTCTAATATTCATGTAGTTTATACATTGTACTGACATTAAACATCTGTGGAGTCCTTGGTATTTTGTGAAAAAAAATTAATTTTTTAAATTATATTTTTAAATTTTTTTAAATTTTTAAATTTTAAAAAATTTTTTAGAATCATGGTTTTATTTATATTATTCATATTCTTATTTTGCCATGTGCCTATTAAGGAGCCTTTGACCAAACCAGAAATCATATCAAGAACTGTATCTGTTCTTATGAACTCAAAAATAGAATTGCACCTATCATTGAGAAAAGTTTATTGATATAAATTTCCTATTTTTTATTTTTAATATTTCAGTCCTCCGTTCTTAATTGTATACAGAAATTAGAAGTTGTGTTTTATCTAGCTTAATTGCAAAATACATAGAAGGTCCTTGGTAGATATTTCATTGAATGAGTTAATAAATGTACCTCATTCAGTTACTGTTCATGGAATACTTTTGAATAGGTGTCCTTTTAAGAATATGTATTAATTAGTGATGTTAAATGTATTTTTTACTCTTTACATTTTATTTTGTTGTAAGATTTTTGGGTGTAATACTTTCCTAATGACATACTATTATTTTGAGGTAGGCTATTATAAATCAAATGGGACTTAATCATAATCCTAACTATAGTTGACTTGTTTTTGTTAGAATGTTATAAAAAAAGTGTTTTGTTCATTCTTTTAAAACATTTCTTTGGAGATATTAAGTTTTTGACTATAGACTTTACCCAACATCTATTCTTGCCATAAAATATGGAAAAATGTTTTTCTTTGAACTATGTATTATCTACTTATATTTTGATTTTTATGAAATTTTGCTATTTTTGAAGTAGTCCAAAAGAATAGTAGTCTTTAGAAGAAATGTAATCTATGTTTTATAATTTAATATCAACATATGCAAAACAAGTCTATGGGTAGAACTGCTTTTAAAAGTAAAAGTTGTTATAAATTATGTCTATCAAATTGACTTGTCAAGTAATCTCTACTTTGGTTTATTTTTCCTCCCATTTTTAACCACCTTTTATGGCTTAATATATCATGAGCATTTGTTAAATATTCTTCTGAATCTTGACTTTTATTAGCTCTAGATTATTCTTGCATTTATATATGTGTGTGGGTGTGTGGCTATTTGCAGAATGTGTGTGTTTCTATACATGGTATATTTCTATATTATAATTCAATAATTTTAAAATGATCCTCAATATTTATACAAGTTAAATTTTTAAAACATGTTTCATTGGCAAAGGGGCAGACTATTAACTCATACTCTTTGTAAAGAGGAAAAATGAGTCAAATAAATTATGACAATTTTATGTGGTGTATAATTCCATTTACCAAAGTACTAAAGTGTTATAAAATGAGACATGAAAAACCAAGTCAATGTATGCATTATAATCCTTCAAGTTAGATAACTCACATTTTAAATGGGTGATCACTGTCTTTGTCCTTAACTAAACAACAATGACATCTTCCGGTAAATAGTCTTTTAGAAGTTGGAGGATTTTAATATTGTTAAATTTTTAATATTTTGAATTTAGGTAATTTTCTAAGAATTGTATAAGCAATTCTTATAAATATGGCCACATTGAGTGCTTTACTAATTAATATGCCAATTACAGTGCCTAGCAAACTGTGTGGAAATTTTTACTGAGTTTTAATCTTTGGTTTCAGAACATAATAGAGTTGGCTTCTATTTGAAAATTAGGGAAAATATTGGGTATAAATTCAAAAATAGAGGTAGTATGAAAAATGCTAAGATAATGACAATACTAACAATAAGAAACTCAATATGTTCCATTAATTCAAGAGAGGAGTATTGTGAAAGTTAATAGAAAAAAATTAGATAGCCAGTTCTATTAATTTTCACTTCTTCATCAATCTTTTAGGCCTGTTTACTCATAGTTCCAAGTTACTCTAACATAGACACTGGAGTTGTATATTGTAATAATTTTTAGGAAACTCATTGTGAAATAAGAATTCATGGGAATGATGTCAATTCAATTAAGAATAATTACAGAAAGCTATTTTAGAAGTATTTAGTAACATTTTCCGATTATCTGTAATATTTAAAAATTATGTTTGGGCATAGTTCTTGTCTAATATCTAAAAATTTTTGTAATACGTTATTTTATTGATACATTTATAGCATATTCTGTTTACATTCCTAGTATATCTTATTCTTAAGGGATCCTAGAAAGCATAATTACCTATGTTCATTTATGAAAAAGATATCAGTATTAATTATGACTTTTATATTTGTCTAATTCAAATTATTAATTTGTTTCACATAAAATTAGAAATCTTATTGTTCAAGAAGTCTAATGATATTTGGATTGCTTACCAATTTGTATGAAAAACTCAAGGTCAAGATTATATTACTTTTTGTGTTTTAAAGAAGAGATATAAATAGCTTTTACTTTGAATATGGAGAACTGAGAAACTCTGAATTTAAGTAGCTTTGTCAAGGTAAAATTTACTCACTTTGAGCAGCAGGACTTGAAATGTTATCAGTACTTAACACCTTCTCTTAATATATGGTTCTTCAGTTGAAGTGAACAAAATTAAATTCAGTACCTTGAATTTTTAACCAGGTATTAAACCATGCTAGTCTTTGTCAAGTTTGTGGTATGATTTGCATATGTTCTAAAAGTCATTAGATAACATTTATTGTGATTTCTTCTATTAAGCGATGCCATTTTCATGCTTTTTTTAATTCTTCATTTTCATCTGTCATACCAATGATTTGGTATAGAACGTACTCAAATATTTTCTAGTAACTGCTTAAGAGAATTACTGAAGGTATCCTGCAGAAATATATTCAAAGTAGACTGACAAAACATCCACACTGTTGAGGCAGGTTCAGTTATAGTAAATTAAAGCAAACTTTATTAATTATTCTTTCACTGTTGAGGTGAAAATTAGATGGTTAAAGATGCAGTAAATTTGGCCCCTAAATGTTAAGGACACTATTGTTAATACGGGAAGAGGAGAAAGAAGGAGGCTAACTTTTGTGCTATGCCTCTGTGTGGCAAGTGCAGCACGTATGTATTAGCTAATTCAATTTACTAATCATAATCGAAATCTGTTCTTTTGCATATTTTACAGAAAAAAATTGGATTAATTTAAATAGTGTTTTTAAGGTTGTGTACCTAACAGGGGAAAGCTCCAGTGTTGGAATGTAGCTCTTTCTGACTGCTGTGTTCCTACTTATCTTTTCTTAATATACTCAGTACCAGTTACCCCTGATATTAAATAAGTATGAAAAGTATAAAAAGAAATTTGAAATTCTCAGGGGTAAATTCAAGAAGTTATTTTATTTTGAGAAAATAGTTCATAAGTATTATTAATACATCCTTTGAGAACTGACAATATGACTAATATAAGTTCATTTTATGGTTATATCATTTTATGGTTAAATTAAGATTTAGTTGATATGCTTATTTAAGTGTTCAGGAGCCTTGGACTACTATTGTTAACCTAGTTATGTTTGGGTTGTCTGTGTTTGTTTTTTTTTTTTTTTTGACCTCTTTTTGAATACTAAGTCCAGTTCTCCAATTCATATATTTCATAGTACAACCCATATATTAAACTGTGCTACTTTTAGCATAATTCCAAACTGCTTTCCTTCTGTGTAATCCTTGTGTTTTGTAACAAGCTAATTGTAAATCCTTGAACTGAAGAATTGGTCTTAAATTACACTGGTCAACATTTTTACAAACGTCATGTTACTGAAGTGAAATTAGTTATTTCCTATCAATGTGTGTGTGCTAAACACAAATATGATTGTCAAATTCTAATTTTGGCTCTAGTTTTTTTTTTTTGTAACCTGCAATAAATTCATATTTACATCACGAAATGCATGCCAATAGTAATAGGCCTACGGTTATTACCTGTGAAAAATCAAGTCATAGACTACTTAAATTTCTTCGCTTGTCTCATACAGCTGTTCAGGAACAGAATAGGTGGAAGACAGTTTCCATTGTGCAGAAGCACAGCCTTAAGACTCAGTTTCGAAGTGTCTAGAAATTCTTGTGGGTCATGAGTGATTTCTAAGGCATTCATGAGGCCCTCAATATCAGAAGAGAATGCCAGAGTACTTTTCTTTCTGAAGAAAGTCTCCAGCTGCTGGTGGTGCTTTCGATATAAAGTAATTGTGACATCTTCTTCTAGAAGATTCCATTGTTGGAGTCTTGATCTTAGCAATTCTGCCTTGTTCTTGGAGAAGTCCAAATCATGAACCAGGTCATTTAGTTCTTCCTGTGTTAGTCTGTGTGGGGTTGATGATGCACCACAGTGAAAATCTGGATCACTGCATGCTGATGGAACAGGAGAACAGGTTGGCTCACCCTTGTCCTCATCAGATGAATCAAGAGACTATTCTGCTGGAGGTTCTGGAATAGGAAGTCCCTCACCATGTGGAACTGGTGTCAATGCAGACGGAATGTTTGGATAGACTATTCTTGACGTCTTCGTTATTCCTCTGGAAAGAGGAGGAACCAACCATAAGTAACAGTCATTCATGGGGTTGCTTGGCTCTCTCCATACCATGGGGACTGCACATGGTATTGATGGTCTTTTGCCACTGAACCACTGTGAAAGCTGTATTGTACATGTAGCACAGCATCTATGCGGAAACCAAGGCTTGTCTTGGTCACCTACCTTGCATCCGAAGTCAAGATGATAAGCCTTCTTCACTTGAGAAGGGATACTTTTTTTCTGGTTGGCAAATGTCACTTCCCCACAAATAGAGTGGAAATTATCCACACTATTAACGTACTTTCGAGGCATTACTTCTGTATTGTGCCTAAATGGATTAAAATAATAACAGTTCTATGGAATAGTAGCTTGAAATGTCTCTCACAAAGTCTGCAATATTTTCAGTGCTCAACCTTTCCAACAGGGCTTTATCTAGTGCACTGCTGACATCAGCTTACTTCAGCAGTAGCCTGTCAGTAGTATTGCATTGCATCAGAAAATGTTGCAGTCCACTCTGGATGATGTGTGCATGATGGTATTATGCAATGTGATGCAATATTACATCATTCTAGGCTGATTTAGGATGTTGTTGCCATCCTACTAGATAAATTTACACGGTGAAACATAAAATGAATTATATGAAATATTTTCAAAACGAAAGCGAATAAAAACTTTTCAGGGTTATATTCATGTTCAGCACACCAACAGATTAGGGCCTTTTTAAGTCAGTAACATTTTAAGTCAGTAACAGTCTCACTATTGACCAGTGTTGTTATTTATTTATGCATACAAACTGGGGTACAGGCCAGAGGCGTGGGGTGGTGAGAGGGTTCACCAGAGACAGAGTGGGGAGCAGAACAGGCAGATCGACGGAAATACACTGCTGATGGGAGCAGCCGGTGAGTCAGGAGGGGTCTGCCACGTCATGTGGGAATCTCCCCTGCTGGGCGTCTAACCCTCGTCACTGCTGCCAACAGCTCCACAGTGTAGCACTTAACCACTGTGCCACCAGCAAAGCCCTTGACCGGTGTTACTAATGGTCTTATTATATGTATACTTATGTCTAACAAAATAATCATGCTTTATGAATGGGAAAATCCTTGTGTTACAAAGAAAAAAATAACAAAAACCTATTAGATTGGGTCATAAGTATTTGTGTATACTAATCAGCATTGGGAAAAGAATGAAACTAATTTGATAACAAATTTTTGAAATTATATGGCCATCTTTTAAAATACAATGAGAGGGATGAATTTATCAAACAAACCTATTGCTTTAGGAATTCTTCCTTCTGCTTCAGTAATTATTACAGATTCATTCTTGTTTTTATTCTGTTTTCTTTCAAATTTCATACGAATGGGTAATCTTTAGTTTGCAACATTATACTATTGCTTTCTTCAAACTTATATACTTGATTTTTTGTGTTACACAGAGCCAAGAAAATGATGAGCTAAGAAATGCCCATGAAAAACGCAAAGAAAGACTACAGATGTTACAGACCAACTACAGAGCAGTAAAAGAGCAATTAAAACAGTGGGAAGAAGGCAGTGGCATGTGAGTTACATAGCTCATAAAAGCATTTCCCTAAATATTAAATGGAATGGAATAGCATCATATAGATGTTTTAATGGCTTTTGTTTGGTTTTAAAGAAATAATTTGGTAGACAGATCTTTATTTTGAACTTTTAAAGAGAATATAATAAGTGAAAGCAGAGAAATATGCCTGTAACAGTTAATAAATTTTCCTGTCATTTGTAGACATTGTTACCATAGGTGATTATGAAATGCTAGGCATATTTTAATATCAATAAAATAGCTTAATAAATTTGTGTAATATAAAACCAGAGTAGTTTATATCATGATATACAATGTACTTTAAATATCTGTACTTTTGTTACAGTGTTTACAACCCAGAAGATTTTTAAGTTTTAACTGAAAGACAAAAAAATTTTAATTCAGATGTATAGTTAACTGTCTTAAAACTACTTTTACCTAGCATGCAATTTGAAAGCCTTTACTATCCATTGGTTTCTTTCTGCAGCTTATCTGAATGAATTGGCAGTCTCAGTTCAATTGCTCTGAACAGGTGTTCAGATCTTGGTTAGTTGTAAGTGGCTCCCCTGTTAACAGTATCAACAGAGGGCAAAGGACTGAATGAGTACAGAAAATCTACTATCCTCTCATCTTTTGAGATGGATCCTTTAGGGCAATGTTGATGATACACATTGGTCTATTCTATGGAGAAATACTGTTTCTAAATTGGCCAGTGCAGCACTTTTACAAAATAAAAACTAAGAATTTGCTTTATGTACAGGAAATGAAAATATAAAGGGCATTTGGAAAGCTTTGTAGGTAATTGTCACATCTAGGTTTTTCCTTTAATGAATGCAAAGTGTTTTTGACTTCTTGTCACTAAAGCAATGATAAGCAGTTTGTTCTGGAAAAATGTAGCCTCTGCTAACCTAACATTTTGGTAGTCACTAGAAGTATGAAAACAACTTTCTGACATAATCACTGATAATAACTTGTCTAAGACAGAAGGCATATACCACATACAGATTGGTTGGCAGCAAATTCTAGATGAGATGATTGCTAATAGATCTTTCATAGAAACTGTGACAATCCTATAATGCATATTTTACTAGTAAAATGAATGAGATGAATAACCCTAAGAATGTCATGTGTCTACTTTAAAGTTTTCTTTCCATAGTAGCAGTTTAGGAAATTAGGATACAGCATTTTAATTTCTGCATAGGATGTAGGAAATTCATTCCATTAATAGATTGAATTTGAACTTTAGTCATAAGATACTTTTCAGTTTTGAGGCATGTATAAATAACTTCTTATGCACTTTGACATGGTAAGAAAGTAAGCAATTTCATTTTAAAATTAGCAATGAAGTCAGAAAAATAAAGAGAGCAGATCCCCAGCAACTTCGACAAGAAGATTCTGATGCTGTCTGGAATGAACTGGCCCATTTCAAGAGGGAGAATCAGGATCTAATGATTCAAAAGTGAGTTTCTTTTTATTAACAATAGTTTTTAAATAAACATTCGAAGAAATCTTTGGGACTTAAAGGCCCTGAGATAGATATCTTATAAAATTGGAAAATGAAGTAATCTGTTTCTTGCCAATGAAAGTAAAGGAAAAAAGATGAGTTTTTTAAAATAAATATGTGTATATATATGTATGAAATAACCAGTTGTGCATTTGCTAGTTCTAACTGAACTGTATAATATGATCTAGGGATTGTGTTAATTAATGTGGCTCTCATCTGTTGGAGGTGTCGCTCTTCATTAGCCTGTATTTTAGACACTGCTGTGCTTCATTTTTGGAATGAGGTGGAGAGGGGATAACCTAGCCAGCCATCCTTGTTTGATCTCCTGGATACATACGCAATGTAGAATGCCTGAGCTCTCTTGGTTCCCTGCCCTGTCCTGCTAATCCCAGCTGAGCTCATTATGGTGTAGCCTTGCTGCTACTCTTGGAGCCAGAGCTGTCCAGGCTAATTACTGGTAGCAGCAGAACTGCCTGTTAAGGGTCTGGTATGGATCTGCTAACATGGTCCTTGGTAGTGACCTGCAGAAGACAGGAGGGAATTGCTTTCTTTCTTGCTGTGCATTGCCTGTCCTTTGGGCTTAGTGCTGATCCTTCCACATAGGTATTTTAGCTGCCCTAAGTATAAAACTTGAAGGAAACTCATATTTTAGAAAACACATAGTTTACTTCCTTGATCTTATAATTCACAGGTCATTATATTCAGCTTGGCAAAGAACATACACAAAAAAAGGAGTTAAGCCAACATAATTAGCCTCCTTTGTTGCTTAACTTTTTTCATTTAGAATTAATTTTTGACATTCAAGCCATGCAATTTTTTTGGAAACCTGGTTGTCTTTTAGTTAGCTAGAATTTAGTGTTATGCAGCATAATGTAATTAAATATCATTGAATTTACTTAGTTGTAAACCAGAATCTTCTTTTATATACTATGTGTTAGCACACGTAACTTCAGGTTACTTTTCCCATTGATAATTTTGAGGAAATTATATCAGATTTAAATGTATACTTTCAACTACCTCTAAAAGTGTAAGACATTCTGCTAGTGCTAAATGTTTGATGTTGATGATAAAGTTTCTTATCTTAAAAATTATTTTACAGATTTTGTAGATTTGTTTATACCAGAAACATTCCTTGATAATATAATAGCTTTATTGAAAAAAAATTCACAAGCCATGTAATTCACCATGTAAAGCGTATAATTCTAATTCAGAGGCTTTTAGTATATCTGGAGAGTTGTATATCTATCGTCCAGTCAAATTTTAGAACATTCTCTTTACCCCCCCTAAGAAAACCACACAGCATTTAGCTGTCACCTCTTATCCTTCATTGCCTGTCCCTAGGCTGAGGTAATAACTGATCTAGTGTATGTGTCTATAGATTTTCCTATTCTGGAGATTCTGTATTTCTGGAATCATGTAATCTGTGGCTCATGGTAACTAACTTATTTCACTTAATATTTTCCACATTCACTCATGTTGTAACATGTAACAATACTTTTTCTGACAATCTTTAATTATCTTTTTGTCTCCTGAAACTAAAGTTAATTTTGGACAAAGTGAGTTAGGTGAGAGACATAATCTAACTAGCTGTGAGATCTGATGCATTCAAGAAAATTCAAGCAGAGGTTAGCTATATGTAGTACCTTTGGGGTTTATTTTATTCATTAATAAAATAGAACTAAAGAAAAAGTAATAAGATCTTTTTAAGAAAGTTAGGAAATTGTTAAAATCCCTGTCTATTTACTCAGCAGTGTGTGTCCACTGCAAATAGCTCTTTGAATTAAATGCAAACTCATAATTAAAATGTGAATTTCTCCCCAAACCCTGAAATCTGATTAAATTCATTAATGTGGTAGCCATTTGTAAAACAATTATTTTTCAGATTAGCCTTAATTCAGTAAAGATGAAGCTTGGGTAGATAACCTTAATTATGCTGTGATTGATACAAACTTCCTATCATGTAATGAAGTTTTATGGGAGAGGGATATTGTGAGTTATTTTGTGAATCATTTATTTAGTTAACAAATGTGTTTGAGTTACTGTTGTGGGATAGGCTTTCTTTTAGGGCAATGATTTGAGGATGTCATACATACTTCCTGCTCACAGAGAACTTACATGGGACATATTCGGTGTTAAATGTTCTAAAGAAATATGATGTCAAAAATAGAAATAAAAGTATTATAATAAAGCAGAAAATTTATGAAATATTTTGTTCGATGAAGTTTGTTTACTGATTAAGATAGAAATTTCTGGTTTTTGTAATGTATATTACGTGGGTTTTTAGTGTATAGTTTTATGAGGTAAACAGTGTTATAGATAAGTTTTATCATAGCATATGTAATTTATATGAAATTTAACATTTATATAAATAGACATTAATATGTTATGTCATAATAGAACAAAATATATAGCTATATATTATTTTATATAATGTCTATAACATGTATGATTGATTTAGGTAACTACCCCCCAATTGGAATACAAACTAGCTCTAGCACCTCAAAAAATCTCCTTGTTCTACCCCTTTGTAGTCAGATCTTTCCCAGTCCCTAAAACCGATTATCCATGGATTTTTTTCATCATTTCTATAGCTTTGCCTTTTTTCAGAACACCATATATGTGAAATCATACAGTTGTAACTTTCTGGCACTAAATTCTTTCACTCAGTAGAATGCCTTTGAGACTTATTCATGTTGGTTCATTCAGTTTGTTACTTTTTATTACTATTGGGATGTCAGAAAAATCATGACACATTTTTGCTTGAAAAACAGAAAAATATGTCATGACTTTTCTGACAACCCAATAACTGGCATTCCTTTTTATGAATATATCACAGTTTATCCATCTACTGAAGAACATTTGGGCCTGTTGTAGGTTTTTTTTTTTTTTTGGCAATTATGGATAGAGCTGACATAGTTAGATTTTTATAACATTGTTTTAAGGTAAATACCCAGGAGTTGCATTGGTGGCTTTTGGAGAGTGTATATTACTCTATAAACAACTGTCAAACTGTTTTTTACAGTACCTGTATCATTTTTCATTTCCACCAGGATTCATATGCGTTGAGTAGCTCCACATACTTGTCAGCACTTGGTATTATTATTTATTTAGACCATTCCCATAGGTGTGTATTGGTTTCCCATTATGATATTAATTTGCATTTCCTTAATAGCTAATGGTATTGATCATTTTTACATTTGCTTATTTGCTGTCTTCATATCTTTTTTTAATGAATGTGTAGTCACATCTTTTGCCCATTTAAAAAGTTATTGGCTATTACATAAATTAAACAATAATTGTTTTTTTATATCCTGTATATAAATTCTTAATCAAATATGTGATTTCCAAATATTTTTCAGTCTATAGCGTAGTTTTTATTCTCTTCTTTTTCTGTCTTCCCACAATCATCTCCAGTTATCCCCTTTAGCTTTTCCCCCCTTTCAACCTCAGAAGCCTCACTTCCTTTATTAATGTTCACAATTTTTGTAAGTATTTTATTTTGTAGAATTGTCTGCTATGTTGGTGTCCAATATTTTTCTATGTCATTCTGACTTGCTATGCTACACATAATTCCTTCAAACTCCTCTCTTGCTATAAAC
Organism: Scalopus aquaticus; assembly: GCA_004024925.1. Classification (NCBI taxonomy): domain Eukaryota; kingdom Metazoa; phylum Chordata; class Mammalia; order Eulipotyphla; family Talpidae; genus Scalopus; species Scalopus aquaticus. The sequence continues at coordinate 90,674 of PVIJ01001174.1, read as the reverse complement.
AGCAGCATTAAAGCTTTATTGCGGCTCAGTAGTATTCTATATTGTGTATATAACACATCTTCTTGATTTAGTTGATGGGTATTTAGGTTATTCTCATATCGTAGCTATTGTAAACACCATATAGCATACTTATTTTTGGACTTGATGGTCTCGTGTTCTTTGGATAAATGTATAAGAACAGGATTGCTGGGTCAAATAGTTGTTTTTTTTTTTTAAGGTAAATCCAGATGGAATCCCATAATGGCTGCCCCAGTTTACATACTCACCAACAGTGTAATGGGATATCTCTTTCTCCACATCCTCTCCAGCACCTATTGTTGGGAGAAATTTTAACATGTGACATTCTCACAGGTGTAAAATGATACCTCATTTTGCTTTCAACCTGCATGTCTCTTACTGGAAGCAGTGATGAACATTTTTCCATGTATCTATTGGCCTTCTGGATATGCCTTTTGGTGAATTGTCTGTGTCTATTTGCTGACTGTTTATTGGGTTGTTTTGCTATTGTTGAATGAGCAGTTTTTTAATACATGTCAGATACTGCCTGCTTGTTGGTTGTATCAGTGTCAATATTTTCTCGCATTCAGTAGGACATATGTTTTTTAAAGATTTATTTTTATTTATTTATGCATACAAGAACAGGGGTCTAGGCCAGAAATGTGGGGGGAGAGAGAATTCACCAGAGACAGAGTGGGGTACGGAACAGGCAGAATACTGAAGTACACTGCTGAGGGAAGCAGCAGGCGAGACCGGAGAGGTCTGCTGTGCCACATGGGTTAGCTCCCTGGCCAGGGATCAAACTCATGTTGCAGGGGCTGGTGATAGCTTGACAGCACTGAGACTTTAACCCCTGCCATCAGGGAGGCCCCCAAAATGTGCTTTTAAAAATGATGCTATTTTCCATTTACATTATAGTATTTCTACCATTGGGGCAGTCACAGGTATTTGTTCTTGTGCTAGAATAGGAATCTGAAGACTTGAGAAATTTGCATGAAATACAGTTTCTATAATTCCTTCTGATATAGAAAAAAATCAATCATAACTATTATTTTAACTAAAAGATGAAGAATTTAGCAATATATGAACTAATAAATCAGTTATTTCTTCCAGTATGCATTTCACAGGTATTCACTAGGGGACCCAAATAAGAGAGAGACATTCAGCGAGGGAGGGGGAGGATTAGGGCTCAAAATGGGGGAGAAAAGAGCAGAAGGGACTATGACGGTTCACGGTTGAATTGGTGATGGGAAACCTATGGGGAACACACTATAATGTAAAAGACATAAATAATAATAGCAATAAAAATATTTTTAAAAAAGCAGGTATTCACATATGTTTTATTCATATATTTATTCATTCAAATCAGAGCCAGGCACTAAGCCTGAGAGTAGTGTATAGTGGTCTACTATAGAGTTGTATTTACAAATGCTAAGAAGTTTTACACTAGAATCAACTGTCTTGTGTTAGTGAGGTGCCCTAATTTTTTGGATGCAAGTATGAAGGCAGAATTAAGGTAAACTTTCAGAAATACTAGTGACTCACTCAGCTTTCTCACTTAGCCGAGGATATTGCCTTACTGACACTAATTAGATTTATGAACCAAATGAAGTAATGTTTACATTCTTCTAAATAAACATGTTGACATTCTCCTAATTAAAACATTAAATATTTATGTACATTCTTTCTGAATAGTAATATAAAGCTATAGAAGGCACTCAGTTTACACAGTGTGTTAAGCTTTCCTTCTCCAACAAATCCAGTATGTCCCTGTTAGGAACCTAGGAATCAAGGGAAAGAATGCTGGCGTTCACTGTGTTTTTGTATTCTTAGCTAAATAAATCAGGAGATTATAGTGTGTAGATAGTTTTGGTCTTTTTCTACTAATTTGCAACCTATATGAAATGCTGCAGCTGAGCACTATGCTGGGCACAGGTAAAAAAGACAGATAATATGTGATACTTTGTATCATGACCTAATAGCTTAGTAGGGAAAACAAAGAGTTGTGTGATACGAACCATTAATAAGAGAATAGTAGTGTTCATAAAGAGAAAATTGGTTTTATGATTTGTCCATTTGCTCAGAATAGTAACCTGGGGGATTATAATTGATGTATCCATCTATCTGACTTCTTTATCATAGTCCATTACAAATGCTAGTGATTCCATAATCACAAATATCTCTAGAATTTATGTATTTTTCCCTCCTTTCTATTAGTGACTTATGCCCTCATCTAAGCTATCATCATATATTCCCTGGTGAACTAAAATAAACTCATTAATATTTCCTTACACCAACTCTTATCCCCTTGAATCCATTACCCCCACCCCACCTACTGCTATCAAGTGATATTTTAAAAATCTGAGCATGTCTCTTCCCTGTTTAAAAACCCTTAGTATCTTTCCTTTGCTCTTAAGATGAAATGTAAATTCTTTATATAATACACTTGAAACTTGCCCCCTCTTCTTATCATTCCTGTTTCCTTTTGTCTTACCTGTAAATAAATATAAGAATCAATATATTCATAAAAATTACTAATGCTTTTCCTAGTTGATGCTGAGAATTCTAATTAGTGAATTTGTCAATGAAGGCAGTTACAGTTATGGTCATTGGTAAAGGTGTTTCAATTTATAGCTGAAAACTTCAAATTTATTTTATAGAAGTGGGTAATTTTTTGCCACATATCATAATTAGATAAAAATACCTATTTCAGTTATTTTGGGTCATTTTTCTTAATTATTAAAAAGTAAGAAGCTAAATCAATGGCAAAAAAGATGGAATACTTTTTTCTCTCTTAGTTTGAAAATTAAATATGTTTTGAAGAATATTTTATAGACTTCAATGATAGTTTAAGTTGCTAAAATCAAAATATTAATATTAGGAAAGTTCAGCTAATTTTTGTTTTCTGAAGAGCAAAACTCTTTGTAATCCTAAGCAAAATTATTATTTTTCCAGTCTGTTTAATTGTGGATTTTTGGAAATGTATTTGTCAACATGAGTTGGAAACAAATTTTTTTTAGATAAAAATGTTTCTTAATCATGACATAGTTTGGAAACACATTTATACAAATTACATATTTTATTTTAAAGCATAATTAAGATCCAGTAGTATTTATTGCTTTTACAAGGTTGTATATCCATGATCTTCTTCTAATCCCAAAACATGTTCATGACTCCCAAAGGAGACACCCATATACATAAAGTGCTCCCTTCCCATAGTTCCTTTCCCCGTACCTTCAGGTCCTGGCAACTACTAGTTAGCTTTCTGTCTCTATGGGTTTACCTCTTCTTAATAATTAATGTAAACTGAATCATACAATATGTGACCTCTTGTGTCCATCCTCTTTCATTTAGCATGTTTCCAAGATTCATCCGCACTGGAATAATATGTATTACTACATCATTATTTTGTACACATGATAGTAGCCCATTTTATGTATATACCACTATTTATCTACTCATTCATCAATTGATGGACATATGGATTGGGTCTACTTTTGGCTGTTTTGAATAGTACCACAGTGAATATTGGTGTTCAAGTACTTGTTTGAATATTTGTTTTCAATTCTTGTGATACATATATAGGAACATAATTTGTCATTCATAGGATAGTTCTGTTTAATCTTTTGAGCAGCTGCATAACTATTTTCCTAGTGGCCACACCATTGTGCATCTCCACCGGCAAGCTATGAAAATTCAACTCTCCCCACATCCTTGTCAATACTGGTTATTCTTTCTTTAAAAAAAAAATAATGTGGCCATCCTCGAGAGTTTGAAGTGGCATCTCATTGTATTATTGAATTACATTTGCTTAAAGATAGCAGTAGGATATTTACATGTGCTTATTGATTATTTGTGTATCATTTTTATTCTTTTTTTAAATTGAGGTAAGATACTGTATTTGTCTTTTTAACCTTTTTTTAAATGCAGTTAACATCTTATTTTATTGCTGAGACCACTATGTATAGATAAGAGAGGACAAGGGCTTTATTTCTTGGTCTCATCCTTTTTAGACGAAGTTTTGATATCTCTCCTTTGTTGAGCTGGAGATGCTTCTCAAGGTGCTTGCAAGCTTCTTTGGTCTTAGACTAGTAGACTCAGCCTGATCAGGGAGGAGTTTCTTGTGAGCCTTGTCTGCCTTCAACTTGTGGTTGTGTTTCATGAAATTTGCTTGCTTTTAAGCATGTTCTACTTTACCTTCAGGTACAGACTGATATGTGTGGTAGTTGATCTTAATAAAGTCACAGTATCTTCTAATTACCTAGCCCAGAATTCTCAGCTTCCTCATTCAAGTTACCCTCTCTGGCATTAGAGCATTGGCAATACCCTTTTATACAAATACACCATTTTGCTTGCCTTACTATTGGGCCAACGTGTTTGCCCAGGTTTCAGCCAGGGGATAGACAGCCACCTTTTTTGATCAGCTTCCTTATCTGATGACGGGAGTTGGCATTCACAGTTTCGTTAGTATCTTTGGGATTAAGCCAGACCCTCTTTTTGTCACAATGGAGGTGAAACTTCTGAGGTCTGAGCATAATCATGGCTGAGGTCGTAGTACCTAAACAGTGTTGTTCTCCTTCTAACTTATTTAACTTAGCATAATCCCATCAAGATCCTTTTATGTTTTTAGAAATGGCAAGATTTTATCTTGTTTTTATGGCTGAGTAGTATTTAATTATGCATAAATACTACATCTTCTTTATCCGTTAATTTGTCATCAGACACACAGGTTGTTTCTATATCATGGCTGTTGTTAATAGTCCTGTACTGAACATAGGGGTGCCATATGTCTCTTCAAATTAATGTTTTTATATTCTTTGGATAAACTTCTCAAGTAGGATTATCGAATCATATGGTAGTTCCATTTTTTATTGTTAGAGTAATATCCATGCTGTTTTCCACAATGTCTGTACCAATTTACATTCCCACCAATAGTACATAAGGGTTCTTTTTTTCCTACATCCTCGCCAACAGTTATTATTTCAAGACTTTTTGTTAATAGCCATTCTAACCAGTGTTAGAGTTGATTTAGAGTGACTTTACAATGGGGTGAACTCTTTTTGAATTTGATTTTGCATTTCCCTAATGATAAGTGAGTTAAAACATTTTTTCAGTGTCTTTTGGCCATCTATAGGTCTTATTTGGTGAACTGACTGTTTAGATCCTCTCTGCCCAGTTTTTAATCAGCTTGTATGTTTTGTTGTTGAGTAGTATGAGGTGTTTATGTATTTTGTATATTAATTTCTTGTGCAATGAATGGTTTGCAAATATCTTCTCCCATTCAGTGTGTGTGTGTATATGTGTGTTTGGACAGTATTTTCCTTTCCTATGCAGAAGTTTTTTTTAGCTTGTCGTAGTCCGATTTGATTATATTATCTTCTGTTTCTTTTGCCCTTGGAGATGAATGCATAAAGACATTACTTAGGCCAGTATCTAAGGGCTTGTTACCTACGTTTTCTTCTATGTATCTTATAATTTCAAGTCTTATATTCAAGTTTTTAGTGCATTTTGAATTAATTTTAGTAATATGGTATAATAATAGTGATCTTGTTTCATTCTTTTCCATGTAGCTTTCCAGTACTCTAACGATTTAGTGAAGAGATTTTCCTTCCTCCATTGTAAGCTTTTGCCTTGTTTGTCATAAATTATTTTTTCATATATGTGTAGTTTTCATTTTTGAGTTCTTGATTCTAGTCTATTGGTGTCTGTCCCTGTCTTTTTTCCCTTGATGTCATACTTTTTTATATACCATAGCTTTATAGTATAGTTAGAAGTTAAGAAACATGATACCGCCATTCTTCTTTTTTTTTTTTTAAGATTTATTTTATTTTTGTATACAAGCTGGGTGCAGGCCAGAGGTATGGGGTGGTGAGAGGGTTCACTAGAGACATAGTGGGGAGCAGGAGCAGAACAGGCAGATTGACTGAAATAAACTGCTAAGGGGAGCAGTGGGCCAGGCAGGAGAGGTCGCTGCGCCAGGTGAATCTCCCTGGCTGGTCATCGAACTTGCACCGCAGCTGCTGACAGCTCCACAGTGCTGTGCTTAACCTGCTGTGCTGCCAGGGAGGCCCCATTCTTGTTCTTTTTAACTCAGGATGGTTTTGACTATTTGAAGTTCCATGCAAATTGTAGGATTTTTAAAATTTTATTTCTGAGAAAACTGCTGTTGGAATTATGTTGAATCTCTATATCAATTTAGGTGAAATGAACATTTTGATAATTTTGATATATGACCAATGAACAGGGAATGTCTTTCTGTTTCTGTGGTGTCCTTCAGTTTCTTTCAACAGCATCTTAGTTTTCAGTGTACAGATCCCTCAATTCCTTGGTTAGATTTTTTTTTTTTTGCTAAGTATTTTAATGCACAGTTGATACAATTGTAAATGGTATTGTTCTCATCATCTTTCTACTTTTTCATTGTCTGCATGTAGAAATGAAACATTTTTGCATATTAATTTTGTATTCTGCAACTTCGCTATATTAATTTACTATTTTAACAGTTTTTTTGGTGGTGTCTCGGGGGTTTTCTATGTATATTAGGTCATCTGCACATGGTGACAATTTTGTTTCTTTCCAATCTGAGTATCTTGCATTTCTTTTCTTTCTTTCTTTTTTTTTTTTTTTTTACCTAATTGTGCTCTTGATCACAGAGGAAAAACCTTCCCTTCCCCCCATTGAGTGTGATGTCAGATATGAGTTTGTTATATATTCAGGAGTTCCATTTTCTTTAGGTATGTTCTTTCAGTTCCCATCTACTTGAAAGTTTTTATCTCAAATGGATGCTGAATGAAATGATTTTTTTTGTGTTTATTGAGATTAACGTGATTTTTTAGCCCTCATTTTGTTGATTTTGATAAATCACAGAGATAGCTTTGTATATCTTGAACCGTCCTTTGTATTTGTGTATGGACCATCCTTGTGTCCATGAAATAAATCCCACTTGATTGTGGTGTATGATCTTTTTAATACTTTGTTTCATTTGGTTTGCTTTTATTTTATTGTGGATTTTTGCATCTATATTTATCAAGAGTTATCGTCCTATAGTTTTCTTTTTGTGCTGAACTTGTCTGGTTGGCATTAGCATTATGCTGGTCTCATAAAAGGAGTTAAGAAGTATTCCCCATTTTTGGAAAAAAAATAGAAGGAGAATATTAGATCATCTTTAAATGTTTTACAGGATTTATCAGTGAGACCATCTGGTCTTGTACTTTTGTTTTTTGATAGGCTTTTGATTATATTTTCAGTTTATTTGCTTTTGATAGATCTGTTCAGATTGTTTCTTCATGACCCAGTTTTGGGAGGTTATTTGATTCAAGGAGTCTGTTTCCTTTAGAATGTCCAATTTTGTTGACATATAGATTTTCATTGTAGTCTCTTGTAATCTTTTGTATTTCTTTTTTGTCCTCTGTGGTATATTCCATTCATTTCTGATTTTCTTTGAGCCTTTTTCTTTTTTCTTAGTGAATCTTTCCAAAGATGGTCTGATTTTTTTAAGTTTTTTGAAAATTTTTTTCTTTAATTGTCCTTTAGTTTTTTTGTTTTTCTATATTATTTGTTTCCTTGATTTTTATTTCATTCTTTCTAATGACTTTGGGCTTAGTTTGTCCTTTTTCTTATTCCTATAGGTTTAAGTTTAAATATAGTTTTCAAGATGTTTCTTGTTTCTTCAGATGAGCCTGCATTGCTATAAACTTCCCTCATAGTAGTGCATTTGCTGTATCCAAAAGATTCTGGTATGATGTGTTTTCATTTCTTAATCATCTTCAGATAGTTTTTCATTTTTCAGGTTATCTAATGTTCAATAGAGTTTTTCTTGATATTCTCATATATGTGGTTTTTCCATTTTCTTCTTGTAGTTGATTTCTAACATGGCATTATGGTCAGAAAAGATGCTTGATGCTATTTCAGTCTTCTTAATTGAGATTTGCCATCTTTTTTTGAGAATGTTCCATGTGCGGTTGAAAAGAATGTATAATTTGGTCCTTTTGGAATGGAATGTTCTCTCTGTATTAGGTCTATCTTGTCTAATAAGTAATCTATGGCACATGTTTTATTATTATTTTTCTGTTTGGAAGATCTGTGCATTGATGAAAGTGAGATGTAGAAGTCCCCTACTATTATTTTGTTGCTGTCAATTTTTCCCTTTAGATTTATTATTTTTTCTATGTGCTTTGGTGCTTCTATGTTGGGTGCATAAATATTGAGGATTATTATATCTGCCTGCAATATTGTCCCTTTGTCATTCTAAATTGCTTGTCTATTTTATTATTGTCTTTGTTTTAAAGTCTGTTTTGTCTGATGAGAGTAGAGGTGTACCGGTTTTCTTTTCAGCCTGATCAAGATGGAATATATTTTTTCTATCCCTTCACTTTGAGTCTGTGAGTATCTTACCCCATATAAGTCTCCTTGTAGGATACATATAGTTGGGTCTTGTTATATTTTTAATACATACATTCTTTTAACTGAATCTAAGACCATTTACATTAAAGGGATAACTGATATGTATATATTCACTATCACTTTGCTTATTGATTTCTGTTGTATTTCTAGAGGTTCTTTGTTATTTTTTCTTTTTCCTCTCCTTGAGGTTTGAGACACACACACACACACACATACACACACACACACACACACAGATATGGTGATTTTAAGTTCTATTTTCATCATGTTGTGTTTTTTTACTATAGTGTTTTGATTTCTGGTTACTGTGGGGTTCAGATATAAGATTTTATGTCCATATTAATCTATATTGAGCTGATAGCAACTAATATTTGCACAATTTCCAAAGCTTGCAGTTTTTAACTTCCCTCTCATCTTTTATATTTTATATTTTTAATTTTTTTGAAGAATCACTTATGCTAAGGAACATTTCACTTATCTTTTGCACTGTCATTTTGAGGTTTAGTTTTATTTACCATATCTATATACATTATTTTTCTCATTTGTCTTCACTTGTTGCAGAAACCCTTGTTCTTTAAAACATGTTTTTCTTTCCAGTATATTAAAGGCTCTAATTTTATGCAACTCATTTTGAATTATTTTATTGTTTATTTCCTTGTTTTGCCTTTTCCCATTTTAGGTGGGGTGATACAGAGACTAATAATTTATTTTTATCTGCAAACTTGACTTCTCTGAGAATTATTTTCTATGATGATTTTTCTCCTGTCCATTCTCTCAGTTATAGAAACCTTTCCAAAGTAGATGAACTCTTTAGTTCATAATGTAAAAAACTATCCATAACAAAATTTTACATCAGTGTCAATTCTTTAGATCTCTGCAAATGTATGTAGCTCAATTTTGAAATAAATAATACAGGTTTAGGATTATGACCTCACTAGGGCAGAAAGCCTATTTGCTATAAACACCAGTCAGATAGCTTAGAGATTCAGGTTAACAGTCAACAAATTTTTGTCTATCAGTTTCTTGCATTTATCTTAGTTTTGTCTGTTAGCCTTTGGCATAAATTTCCAACCTCATTCCAGACTCAAGATATGATATCTCTATTGTCCATATTTGAACCAGGTCTCTTACTATGGTTCGATGAATTTTTAGTAAGGGATATTTGTCTTTACTTGGCATCTAGAGATTTGCTATTTTGCTTTCAATGGTGTAAATTTTTTTGCTATTATTTTACATAGCGTTTCTGTTAAATAGTGGGCAGATATGTCAATGCATTAGATTTAATCATATAGTCTATGTATTAACTATTTAGCATGTTTATGTAAAGTTGAAAATCCCTTACTAAATCATATATTTTTTTAATATTTTTAATCCTTTTGTTTGTTTCTACATTATTTCTTAACTTACAGATTTCAAATAATTGTTTACTGTGTTAATTTTCATAGGCTGAATCTTCAAGAAGAATTGGATAAACTTAAAGTACATATTTGTATTGATAAAGCAAAAATACAAGAACTGAATGCATGGGTGGCTGAGAAAAAAGAAGGTAAGCTTTTGTGAGAATAACATTTAAAGCAGGCATATTAAAATTACCGTTTTTCATATTTTAGTTTCAATTTTTTCCAAAAATCTTACCCTTGTTTCCCTGCTTACACTTCTTTACTCATCTTCACTCCTTATAAGAAAGTCTAATAGAGTACATCAAAAAGTAGCTTTGTAATTTATTAAAAATTATGAAGAGTTATTTGAAAAGATACTCATTGACAATGTTTTACTTGATATGTTCAAAACCATTAAGTTAAGGGCCTCCCTGGTGGCACGACGGGTTAAGTCTCAGCCTATGAAGCTATCCACAGCCACTGCAGCATGAGTTGATCACCAGCCAGGGAGACTCCCACATGGCATAGCAGACCTCTCCTGCCTTGCCCGCTGCTCCCCTTAGCAGTGTACTTCAGTCGATCTGCCTGTTCTGCTCCCTCCCCACTCTGTCTCTGGTGAATCCTCTCATCACCCCCACACCGCTGGCCTACACCCCAGATCTTACGGGCATAAATAAATAAATCTTAAAACAAAAACAAAAACATTAATATAGAATATTTTTTCTCTACTGTCAATCTATTTATATTTTTGTCTGACATTATATTTTTCTGGAAATAATTTGATTCTCTGTATTGCACTGAAATAAAAGTCTTAGACTTAGAAGGAAATTTGGTAATCTGCATACCAGCAACCTCCTTGACCACTAGCCTGTAAGTGTGTAACAAAAAGAAATCTATCTGTTCCTGTTGCAAGCTTATTCCTTTCTTAACTCAGATAACTATACTTATTATATGACTTTAGTCCATCCTGAAGTTCCTAATTAGAAAAAAGTAAATAAGGTTGCTGTAACTGAATTTCTTTGTATTTAACCTTACTACAGCTTAATTATTACCACTGTACTTTTTTAGGTGTTGACAATTTATATTTAATAATTAACTGAATAATTTAAGTTTAGTTAACTTATAATTTATGCATAATAACTAAGTTTTTATATAGCAGTCTTCTTGATTTTTCCCAATTACCAATATTCCAATTGTTCTCATTTAGGTTACTGATGGATTTTTATGGCCATGGTTAAACCCCTCTATTTTTTATCATTTATTCAGTTATTTAATTTTTGGGGGTGCAGTTGTAAAAGGGATGGTTTTCTTAATTTCTTTCTCTTCAGACTGATTGTTTGCTTATAGGAAGGCCACTGATTTTTGTGTTTTGATTTTGTAACCCGCTACTTTACTAACTAGTTTATTGTTTTAATTAGTTTTCCTGTGGAATTTTTTGGGTTATCTCTATAATATCATCTGCAAATAACGATAGTTTTATTTCTTCTTTGCCTATTTGGATTCTTTGTATGTCTTTCTCTTGCCTAATTGCTCTATCTAACACTTCCATTATTACATAGATAAGCAGTGGTGAGAATGGACATCCTGTCTTGTTCCAGATCTTAAAATGAAGGCTTTCAGTTTTCACCACTAAGAATTATGTTAGTTGTAGGTTTGTCATATATGGCGTTTATTATGTTAACGTATGTTCCTTTTATCTCAGCTATTTCAAGGGCCTTCATCATAAATGGATGCTGAACTTTCTCAGCATCTATTGATATGATCATATGGTTTTTATTTCTCTTTTCATTGGTGTGTTAGAGTACATTAATTGATTTTCAAATGTTGAACCATCCTTGTGTCTCTGAAATAAATCCCACTTGTTCCTGGTGTATTATATTTTTAAAGTACTGTTGGGTTCGATTTGCTAAGATTTTATTGAGAATTTTGCATCTTTTTCATTAGAGAGATTGGCCTGTAGTTTTTGTTTGTTTTCTTGCATTCTCTAAGTACATCTCTCTTCTCTGGCACTCTGTCCTACAGACTCAAGTTTCCTGTTCTCTCTGAACCCTGGGTCTGTGTTTTCAATTCAATAAGACCACCAGATTCCAATTAGGTCCACCATTTTTGTGCCATGGCCTGTGTACAGTAAGACACACCTTACTGTATCTAGGCGGTAAGCTGAGAAATTAAAGGGTTGCCTTACTGTTTGTCCTCTTGTAGGAATATCCAATTTATGTTTTCTTATGCTCAATATATACAAATTATTTTTCATACATGTTGTCTACAATGTTATTTACTCCTTACAAAGGAGTAAATCAGGTGCCTCTGGAATCTATTTTATTTAACATGCTTTTCTTGTATGAAAATCACAAATCTATATGAATGGTAATTTCTCTTCATGTTCCTGTGTATATTTTATATTTCCTGTTACTGTCTCTACCTGGCTATTTTTGTAAGAATCTCCAGTATTGAGCACGCCCTTCAAAAAACTCATTTCATTTCTTATCAAATCAGTTCTACTTCCTCTAGACCTCCCACATGAACACCATAAACCCCTACCACTCTGAGTTTCTTTTTACTGAAAATTACAATTCACTGTGAATGAATCTTCAACATAATCCTATAATATCTCTGTCAGGAGCTCAACTAATCTAAAGAACTGAGCTGCCAGGTGTCCAAGTAGCTGATTTAAGATAATAAGCCAAAATGAAAGTAACAGTCAAGCCTTTAATCACTGAGTGCATAAGCAAGAAGCTAAAGTGAAAGAAGTGCCAGCTCTTCCTGTTCTATTTTCCCCTATGGGTCCGCATGCCAGTTGAGGATCAGTTGGATCAGCACAGACATACAGGATGTTTCACTGCAAAAGGAGCCCTTAACTAAAGTCTCCTGCATTTTGATTGACCTGGGATCCTGTATGAGGAAGAGGGGGAAGGCCAAGAAAGGAAAAATACTGAATCCTGGTTAGAATGAAGAAAAGTTTCATCAAGTTTACTACTATACCCACCCCTTCTACCAAATAAGGGGAACTCGGCAGAGGCATCTGAGCAAGGCATCAGCCAAGAAGCACCCAATTAAGGACCAACAAATGAATGCCTTGTAGAGGCACCTAGCCTAGGAGTACAGATATGTGTAAGAATATGTTTGGGCCTTTGTTCTCTTCCAATATTGCAAGATGGTGGGAAAAAGAGCTGAGAAGGTAACTACTAAAATGAAGAAACCTGAAGCCAAGAGAACTGATGCTTGTGGCAAGGTTAACAAGGCAAAGGCCAAAACCCCTTAGAAGTGAAGCCCCATTGTAGCCAAAACCCTGTCCTAGTTGGAGGAAATGGCAGTTATTCCTAATCTGCTGTGCATTCCAGAAAGGTCATGTAAAAGAGGAAATTAAATCCAGTTAAATCCAGGATTGAAAAGAAAAGAAAGGAGAAGGTTCTTGCTACTGTCACAAAACCAGTTTGTGGTGACACTAATGGTGGTACCTGAGTGATTGAACTTAATGCCTAGTAATATCCTACTGAAGATGCACCTCAGGAGCTGTTGAACCATGGCAAAAAAATAAAAAATAAAAAACACTTAAGTCAACAATTAGAAATCTGTGAACTGGTATCACTCCACTCCTGGAACCATTCTGATCATCCCAACTGGGCATCACAGAGGCAAGAGGGTGATTTTCTTGAAGCAGCTGAGCAGTGTCTTGCTACTTGTGACTGGACGCCTATCCCATAGTCACGTTTCCCTGTGTAGGACACATCAGAAATGTGTTATCACCATCTCAACTAAAATTGGTATCATTGGTGTGAAAATCCCAAACCATCTCACTGATGCTTCAAGAAGAATCTTCATAAGCCTAACAACAGGAAGGTGAGATCTTTGACCCAGAGAAGGAGAAATAGGAGATTATAGAGCAGCAAGAGAGTGATCAGAAAGCTGTGGACTTGCAAAATCTGCCAAATATCAAAACTGTCCCTCAGCTCCAGGGCTATTTCCACTCTGTGTTTGCTCTCACAAATGGAATTTACCCTCACAAATTGGTGTTCTAAATTTCTTACAAAGAATCTAATTAAATAATGATCCATTAAAAAAAATAAAGGAAATGGTTGACCAGCTAAAGAGCTGAGTTGCCAGTTGTCCTGGTCCAGAGCCCTCAACTCTAATTCGCTTCAGGGACTGTAGTCCACTGGCCATATACTGAGTCTATTAGGCATGGGCAGCTACTGAGGCAGGCCATGTAAAGCATATAATTACCAATAGTTATGTCTGGAAAAATCACATATAGGATCTGGAGGAATAGGAATCTCAACTCTTTATCACAGATGAGAAGGTATATTCATACAACCACCGTTTATAGAGTTCTTCATTGAAAGCTGAAGGTTTGTTTATCAAAGTATGCAATGTACAAGTAAGCAAGTATGAAAACTCTTACAAACAAGAGCAAGCATTTATTATATATGTGTCTATGGGTTGGCTAAGTAGCTCTTCTTGCTGCTGGTCCTCTGGTCCAGCTCTGTTTCATACTGCAAGTCAAGTTTACTTTGCTCCATGTGTCTGATTCTTTGCCACAGAGCACAAGTATACTTATCCCTGTATTTGGAAGTAGAATGGGTCAACTTATATCCCCATTTCTTTGGCTAATGTAATTCATTATCTGTTTAAATTAATAACAAGAATTATTGTTGTTAGTCTGAATTTCTGTGGAGGGTTGGGGAAGTATATCAAACTTTTTCAGATACCATTCATCTTTCTAGAACTCTTTTGTCTTAGCCAAAATGATCTTCTGGCTTCAGAATTTGTTAGCAACAGGCCTGACAGCCTGCCACTGTTTCTGCGGCTGGTCTTTTGATTTATTAAGAAACACTTTTATAATCCAGACCTAAAAATGTTGGCGTATATGCATTTCTACATGCCTGTGGCCACTCCCTTTTCTGCACTCACTTTGTCCTTTCCTATGTTGTCAAGTGCAGCCAATAACAACAACAATCTCATACTGTCAGCATTCTGAAATTGGGACTTCACTCAATATTACAAATTTATTAACTATAATTTTTGTTTTCCATGTTACGTCTGTGGGGTTTTTCAAAATTTATTATATAACATGGGTCCCCATTTTTTAGCCTCTGTAACATGTTTTTTGCCATCGACCCCCAGGCTGTAAAGTCAGTGTGATGTAATTTAGTTTTTTTTTTATTATTTGTGTCTTTTACATTCCTGTATATTCCCCGTAGGTTGCCCACCTCCAATTCACCCGTGAACCGTCACCACAGTCCCCTGTGCCTCTCCTCCCCTATTCTGAGCCCCAGTCCTCCCCCCTCTCTCTCTGTCGCTCTTGCATTTGGTTCCCCTATATTCCTGTTATAAGTGAGACCATACGATATTTTTTCTTTTTCCTTTTGGCTTATTTTGCTGAGCATGATCCCTTCTAGTTCCATCCATGTTGCTGCGAATTGCATGTGTTTATCTTTTTTTGAATGCTGAATAGTATTCCATTGTGTATATATACCACATCTTCTTGATCCGGTCATCTATTTTTGGGCATCTGGGTTGTTTCCATATCTTCGCTATTGTAAATAGTGCTGCAGTAAACATACGGGTGCTTGTATCTTTTTGGATTAGTGTTTTTTTGTCCTTTGGGTAGATTCCCAAAGTGGTATTGCTGGGTCATATGGTAGCTCCACGTTTATTAATTTGAGGAAACGCCATACAGCTTTCCACAGTGGTTGGACCAGTTTGCATTCCTACCAGCAGTGTAGAAGAGTTCCTTTTTCTCCACAGTCTCGCCAGCAGTTGTTGTTGCCTGTTTTTTTAATATGCGCCATTCTCACTGGTGTGAGGTGATACCTCATTGTGGTTTTGATTTGCATTTCCCTGATTATAAGTGATGTTGAACATTTTTTCATATGGCTGTTGGCCATTTGCTTTTCTTCTTTGGAGAAATGTCTTTTTAGCTCTTCTGCCCATTTTTTGACTGGATTGTTGACTTTGTTTCTGTTAGGTTGTGTGAGATCCTTGTAGATTTTAGTTATCAGTCCTTTATTAGTTGTGTTGTGTGCAAAGATTTTCTCCCAATTAAGTAGGGTGTCTGTTTGTTTTGATTATTTTATCTTTTGCTGTACAGAAGGTTTTTAGTTTGATGTAGTCCCATCTGTTTATCTTTTCCTTGACTTCCTTCACTTTTGGGGATGTTTCTTTAAAGATTTTGCTGAGATGTATGTTATGTAGAGTTTTGCCTATATTTTCTTCTATAAATTTTATAGTTTCAGGTCTTACGTTCATGTCTTTTATCCATTTTGAGTTCGTTTTGTGTGAGGTAGTAGTCTAGCTTCATTTTTTTGCATGTAGCAGTCCAGTTTTCCCAGCGCCATTTATTGAACAACTTAACCTTGTTCCATTGCATATTCTTCACTCCTTTGTCAAAGATTAGTTGTCCATATGTATGTGGATTTATTTCTGGGTTTTCTACTCGATTCCATTGGTCTGTGCTTCTGTTTTGGTTCTAGTACCATGCTGTTTTAATTATTATGGCTTTGTAGTATAGTTTGAAATCTGGGCATGTAATCCCTCCATTTTCTTTCTTTTTAGTCAGGAGAGCTTTGGCTATTCGAGGTTTTTTGTGGTTCCATATGAATTTGAATTTAGGTTTTTGTTGCATCAGCATCCTACCTAGTTACCAATTTCTGTATCTAGCAGCTTTTGCTCCAGAACAATAATCTCAATGTAATAATAAATATTTGAGTCTTGCTCATGATTTCTACAGCTTATCTGGCACAGTTGTTATTAAGGTTGTTGGTCTCTTGTTTGGCTAGAGCAGCTCCACTTCAGGCTGCATATCATGTTCACACTGCTCCATATTGTCTCACTCTTGTGCCAAGGCTGAAAGGGGCAGTGACTATTGGCATGCTCTTTTCAAAATGAATGGTGTAACGTTCCAGAGGGAGAGCAGAAACATGCTTACATTGGAGTCTTATTGTAGACACACTCAGCTATACCAATTCATTTAGTGAAAGAAACTCTTATGGTCAAATTCAACATCAATGGGGCAGCATACTATACTTCTTCAATAAAGATAGAGGAGGAGGATATTTGTTGAGTAATAATCTACCACAATATGATATAAAAATATCAACCAATGAAAGGAAATGTGTTGGAACCATTAATATATGCTGCAAATACAGGTCTTTCTAGGTAGTATGGCTCAATCCAAGAATAAAAGTTCTAGGACAATAAATTGATTGTAATTTCAGACTATCCATAAAAAACAAAGAAACATAAGAACCTGCATAATAGTTGGGTAATATGCAAATTGAATTTGGAATTTCTGGCAAGTTCCATTTACTTATTATTAAGGAAATGTTGTGAACAAATGCATACCAAAAAGAACCTAATTCAAGCATTGAAATATGATCATCCTACTTTAATTCAAATGAGTCAAGGGAAAGCTTTCAGGTACATTTGGGGTTTTCCAAATGCAGCCAGAACATTATCAAAGGATAAAAAAGTATCAGAATATCATTTACTTTTAAAATAATTAACATTAAGCAATTCTTTTTAGCACAATTTAATGACAGTCATTAATATGTTAAGGGTATACTTAAATACCTGAAAACTTAAAAAGAATAAACAAGCACTGTTCTAAACCTATGGGATACATTTTAAGAAGAGGGGGAAGTTCAGAACAATTTTTTTTTACAACATTTGTAATTACTATCTGATCTAGAATAAGAGCATTCCGGGCCTCCCTCGTGGCGCAGCGGTTGAGCGCTGCACTGTGGAGCTGTTGGCAATGCGAGTTCAACACCAATGCGAGTTCAACGCCCGGCGTGGGGAGAGTCCCACATGGTGTGGCAGACCTCTCCTGCCTCGCCCGCTGCTCTCCTCAGCAGTGTATTTCTGATCTGCCTGTTCTGCTCCCTCCTCTGTCTCTGGTGAACCCTCTCGCCATCCTGCGCCTCTGGCCTGTACCCCAGCTTGTATACATAAATAAATAAAATTCTTTTAAAAAAATAGAATAAGAGCATTCCTTCAGGTTCTCTTTGGTATGTTAATGTGCACTATTCCTGATTTCATTCTACTCCCTTATTAAACGATTGCCTGCTAATACAAAATAAAGTCCAGATTTCTTTATCCCATTGTAATCTAGTCTTTACTTACCTCTTTAGCTTTATGTTTTATATATTTGGTTTTATTTTTCCACCTTGGAGTGGAAAAATCAGCAAAATAAAACCCCAAATGTGCTTTATCGTTGAATACTTATACAGAATTGTGCATAGTACTTTCTTCCTTTCCTTTTCATTTCCACCTGAAAAAACCTACTCATCGTCAATGACAGAATTAGAGAGTATCCTTTCTATTGGAAGCCTTTGTACAGTAGGAGACAATAATTTTCCCTCTACTTGTCTCCATTCTTGACAGAGGCCCCTTAAACAAAAGGCAGATTATTAGAAGGAAAAAAAAAGTTCATTAACGTTTATATGTCTTAAATATCCATGGGAGATACTGAGCGAATTTAGTAACCCAAAGAGATGCCTCATTTGAATTTGGACTTAAATATCCAAATCATCTTCAGCTAAAAAAAGAAAAAGAAGGGTGTGGGGGAAGCCAGTTATGGGAAGGTGAGAAGGAAGTAGGATAGAAAAAGGGTTATTATGCTATTTTAACTCAATGTTATCTTCTTTAATCAGAGTTTCTTGTGATTCAGTCATCTCTTTCCCTGACACAGAGAAAGAGATATCCTTATAAATGGAGATTTAGTTTATAAATGTAAGTTACTCTTACAGAAGGGTAACTTCTCAGTTTTCAGAGCCTTTCTTATGCAGCTATTTCTAAAAATAGATTGTTCAAAGTAATTCTTATGCCAAAGAGATACATTTTGGAGTGGCGTATTCTGAATTTCCTACACCTTTACTTTTGTGTCCTCAGTGTATTCCATATGCATTATACTCATAAAATGTATACTCTGTGTATTATATTTTGGTTGTTGCTATTTATTTAAGCTTATGCTTCCTTCTAGTTACTATTATATTGTGTGTGTGTGTGTGTGTGTGTGTGTGTGTGTGTGTGTGTGTGTGTGTAAAGTGGCTAATGAAAAAGACTAAAGACAAGAATTTTAAAATTAGGCTAATTTTTATTTTTTTAAATATTTACTTATTTATTTGTGCATACAAGATCTGGGGTGCAGGCCAGAGGCGCTAGGGGGATGGAGGGTAAGAGGATTCCCCAGAGACAGAGTGGGGAGCACAACAGGCTTGACTGAACTACACTGCTGAGGGGACCAGTGACCTAGGCAGGAGAGGTCTGCTGTGCCATATGGGGAGCCCCCTGGTCGACTGACAACCCCATAGGCTGAGACTTAACCCTTTTGCCACCAAGGAGGCCCTAAACCAATTTTTAGAGAAAGCAAAAGATTAATATTAGTGTGGGGAAGAAAAATAATTTTTTCTCCACCCTTCTAGATTCTTCACTAAGATGCCACTTGTAATAACATATTAAAAGAGGAAAAACAAATTTAATTCCATCTTTACAGGGATACCAAAAATTAGAGACCCAAAGATAGGTAGTCGAAGCTTTTAAAGCTATCTTGCGCTAAGAAGTAAATAGGGATCTGAGCTTCAAAAGAAAGGAAGGCAATTCACAGGAAGATTGGAAGTGAAAATGTTTGATAAGCAAATGTTTTCCGTGCCTTGTAAAAGTTTCTTCATATAAAAAATTATCTCTGGTACTAGTGCTTTTCCTTTTTAAACTCTGTTTAGGGGCCTCCCCGGTGGCGCAGCGGTTAAGCGCTGCGCTGTGGAGCTGTTGGCAGCGGCGACATTCGACGCCCGGCTGGGGAGAATCCCACATGGTGCGGCAGACCTCTCCTGCCTCGCCCGCTGCTCCCCTCAGCAGTGTATTTCTGATCTACCTGTTCTGCTCCCCGCTCTGTCTCTGGTGAACCCTCTCGCCGCCCCACGCCTCTGGCCTGTACCCCAACTTGTATGTGTAAATAAAAAATAAATCTTTAAAATAAATAAATAAATAAATAAATAAATAAACCCCTGTTTAGATTCTTTTAGGTATTTAAGGAGAGTTGAACAAACTCACCCTCATTCTGTTAGGCCATGATTGCATTCCGCTCAAAATAATGAATTTTACTTCTCCTCATTAGCAGTATTGGAACATATTATAATTAAATGTATAGCTTATTTAAAACAAATGTTTTGTAACATGAAAAATACATGAAGCCAGAAACATAAAATATTAAACTTAAATAAGCTAATTCATTTAAATGTAAAAACAGTAATTAAAGTGTAATAAAACAACTGTACATAGAAAATAAACTGTTTAAAATATTTAAAAATTAGGAATTGAAGGGTTAGCTTAACAGTAACAAGGGGTGTTCCATACATGGCCTCCTAGCTACAGAAATTAAAGATAACATATTCAAATCATCCACACATGTGAATTAATTGAATTGAGCATTGTTGATCAGAGAAATTTTATTTTATTTTTTAAAGATTTATTTATGCATACAAGAGCTGGGGTGTAGGTCAGAGATGTGGAGCGGGGGAGTTGAGAGGATTCCCCAGAGACAGAGTGGGGAGCAGAATAGGTGGACTGACTGAATACACTCCTGAGGGGAGCAGTGAGCAAGACAGGAGAGGTCTGCTGTGCTATGTGGGTCAGCTTCCTGGCTGCAGGATCAGGATTGACTGCCAAAAACTTTATGGTCCTGAGACTTAACTCTTGCGCTACCAGGGAGGCCCCAGAGAAATTTTATTTTTAAAGTGTAAGGGTACAGAGGAAAAGTCCTTCACTCTTCTTGGTTTTTCTTGGACTGGTTGAGTCATCAAAACAGGATCAAATGGGTTGGTAGAAGAAAAAGATCAGCTTAATGGGTTGGGCACCAGGAGGTTACTTCTGTAGTTGAGAGAGGAGGTATAACCTGAACTAATTAATTGTGTAGGGAACTTAGGCATTCATGAGAGAGGAGCGGTCTTCACATAATGAGGGAATGACTCATTTTTACTCTGCAAATATAGTTATGTTTCTCAGATAAAGATATTTCTATGGATAACCCTACAACTGGATAATACCCTAATCTTCATTCTTCTGGATAGTTAAGGGAGTGACTATTGCTTCTCTGATTAGGGGAAGAGGAAGAGTTTTTCCTTAGCCTCTAGTACCTCAATTGAGCTCAGTTCAAGTAATCTATTACAAGAGTGTGCCTTCCTGAGAAGGCCAGTTTTAAGAATCTTGAGGAAGCTTGTATCATTGATCTTTTGGACTCACTTTTTGATTTCAATTTTGTTTATTTCGGCTCTACTTTTTATGACTTCTTCCTTCCACTAGCTTTTGGTCTCCTTTGTTTTCCTAATTCCATAAGATGAGAAATAGGATTATTTCCTGACCTTTTTCTTGTTTTTTTTTTTTGATGTGGACATACTATTGCTATTTACATGCTGCTTAATACTGCTTTTCCTTTCTTCTATGGAATCCAGTAAGTTGTGTCTTCATTTTGTTTGTCTCCAGGTATTTTTAAAATTTCTTCTTTGATTTCCCCATTAACTCAATAGTCCTCCAGTATTACGTTGTTCAGTTTCCACACATGAGGGATCTTTTCTGCTTTTTGTGGTTGAATTCTTGTTTGTTAAATAATTATGATCTAAAGAAGTGACTTGATTTCAATCTGCAGAATTTATTGAATTTATATTGTGACTCAGCGTGTGATCTCTTTTGGAGAATGTTCCATGTGTACTTGAGAAAAACAAGTATTCAGCTTTTGGGAATGCAGTGCCCTTTAAATACCTATTAAGCCCATATCATCTAATTCCTTAATCAAGGCTATTGTTTTCTTGTTGACTTTCTGTCTGGTTGATCTTTCTGTTTATGAGAGTGGGTGCTGAAGTCTCCTAGAACTATTGTGTTGTTGCCAATGTGTGTTTTCAAACTTGCCTTAAATATTTTGAATCTCCTTCGTTAGGTGCATGTATGTATTGATCAGTGTTACGACCTCCTGATATATTGTTTTCTTAATCACTATATATCAATTCTTGTCTTCCATTACCTATTTTATTTAATATAAGCATGGCTGTCTCCTACCTTTCTGGTGGGTCCCATTTGCTTGTAAGAGTGTATTCCAATCATTTACTTTGAGGTGACATTTATCTTTGGAGTTCAGATGCACCCCATGCATTGCAGCTCTATGGACAATAGTCACAGTAAGAAAAACTCTAAATGTCCAAGGACAGATGAGTAGATTAAGAAGATTCGGTATAGCCACTGCTCAGCTATTAAAAAAAAAAAAATCTTTTGCCATTTGTGATAACATGGATGGATCTTGTATGTGGAAACTGGGGGATAAGGAGTGAAGGGGGAGGATTATGCTAAGTGACATAAGCCAGAAAAAGAAAAAAGCAAATATGGATTGTGTCACTCATATGTAGATTATAGACAGACAAAACAAAGGGTCAGACAAAACCAAACCTTTTAAAACAAACTGTAAAAGTCTGTTAATTGAGACTGGCAAAGGTGCAAAGAGAAGTTGAGAACAAAGTGGAGAGTGGGCCCAGTGGACTATGATGGAAGATTCTTGGTGCATTCATGGTATGTGTGGCTTGGTAACATACATCCAAAGAGGTGAACCTATGCCTCAGAATCATTTAGTGTTGTAAACTAATGCTATTGTATTTAAAAATAAAAAAATTCTTTTATCACCATTGTCTTTTATTTTATTTGAGTTCTTTAGCTATTGTTGGCACTCTGCTCTTTGAGTATAGAAGTTTTCTTAATTTTAAGAGTAAATATTTCATTTAGAGTGGAACAAATATTTAAATGACCAGAACAGATGAATTTTATTTGCATATTATTTCTATATTGCTGAAACAGAGTTGCAAATATATTCAGCACCATGGTGTTATGGGACTAGAAAAAAGAAACTTGGGATCCAATAGATAATTATCAAGGTAAAGATACATATTCCCCAGGTGACAAATTCTACCAATTCTAGCTTTTATTATCCTAGGATAGTGTTCTATTTATTTCACTAGTTCAGAATTTTTAATTGGATATGACATGTTTCAAAGACAAAAGAAGTGCCTAATTCACTCTAACAAACTTGTTAGTCACTGTTTATACCAAGAGGATTTCTACCCTACAGAGAATAATATTGTTTTCTTTTTTCTTTGTTGATAAATCAAAGTTTTTCACTGACCTACAGAAGCCAATCATACTTTAAAGTAAAATCATCTTACACTAGCAAAGTTATGTATCCTTTATAGTTTCTTTTTTTGCTGCTTTTTGATTCTTTAATAAATGTAGTATCCAAAAAATAATTCAGTGAGAATATATTAAAATGTCACAGTGAGTATCTAATAAGAGAAAAGGTATGTTTTTAAATTTATTTCTATTTTAATAATAGTAATTTGCAGTTTATGATTATTCTTTTCCTTTTAAAGTTGACATTTTACTTGCACAGTTTTGCTTGCTTGAAAAGGTTTTGGCTCGTGTAGGAACGATTTGTAGAAAAATCTTCACCTATTACCTAGGTTTCTATTTGTTATAAATTCACAGTTTCTCTGGAAATAACATTTTTTATGGTTTACACTGCTCAGTGCGTGATTTTTAACTTGAAATAAAGGTGGTGGTGGTGGTGTGGGGGGGAGGTTCAGTTTCAGTCTACCCCAATTCTGTTAGTGTTTGCTTTGTTCAGCAATCACTCTGATCTTCCTGGCAGGGAGCAAGATCCTGAGAATAAAACTAGTAGTGACTGTGTAGATAAAAAGACATGAATTCTGCTTTTAAGGCACAGGGGGAATAGTCTACAAAAGAATGAAAATAGGAATAAAAGTACAGCATTGTTAACCTGCAGATCTGTTGTACCTTTGAAAATCTTAAAACTGCAAAAAAAAAAAAAAGTGACACACAAAGATACATAATTATGTGATGGAAAATCTTGAAAAAGATCACTGTTTTGTTACTGGCTAAATATTTGACAATAAAATAGACTAGATTATTCACAATTGAAAAACCAAAGGCTGGAAACTCATAATTGAGAACCCTTTTTCTTAAAATGACCGGACAGTATTTCAGCAACATATGAAGTACAATAACATATTATTTATTCTCTAGCAGAACAATTCTTTCAATATGGTGACGAAGATGGGGTCAAGAAGAGTACTCCAGAGAAGAATGGGAAAGAAATGTCAGAACAGACATTACAGAAGGTAGTCTAATCTTTAAGATATTGAGCTGAGCAAGTTAAATCTGAATTTAACATAAGGATTATATTTTAAAACGAGGCCTCATGAACTTAAACCTGTGTGAATTCTTAATTTAAATTCATAATTCAAAATCATTGGCTTGCCAAAATGGGATAAAAAAATCAATGTTAGTGAAATAAATGTGGAAATGCTGTGCTTCTGTTGACAGATTAAAAATATTTTTAAAGATGAAAAGAAGAGAATGACAATAAAAATATAAAAATTCCTACTATATGTACTTATTAGTTATAACTTAGCAGTTTAACTTTAAAATGGGACAAGGTTAGACTATGTTATATTAAGCAAATACACAGATTTACAATATTTGAACTAAAAAATAACTGCAGAATTTTATCTTTTTCATAATGAGATGGCAGTGTTTAGAATTTTCATTTTGAATTTAAAGTTATACATGATTCATCTCATTTTAGATACTCATTACGTCCATATGGGAATACTATCTCAGTGCTAATAGGACCATTCATGTAAACCCTATAGTCACTTTGCATCTTGCCTACCTGTATAAGTAGTAAAATGTTGTATAAAAATCTTAACACCTGTCTTTACAACTTTATATTTAATTCATTTTTATATGTAAAAATATTGCTATAAAGTTTAATTAAATGGATTTGGTTGTATTTTAGCAGTTTTGTTTTATTATAAAGGAAATATTCAAATGGGTTTATTCTTATTACTGGTTGTTATTGGGCTACACTGGTTACTTATATACAGCGGTAAATCTATAAGCAAAAGAATTACTGTATATGCCTATATTTCTAAAATATGTGAACTGACTTGTTGAAAATCTAGTGATTTACAATAGATGATGTGATTTGTTATAATTCTAACACTTGCCATATGGTCAGGTAACAAAGGCTGTCAACTCATTATTACTGAATGACACATACCAGGTTAACATAATAATCTGGAGCACAAGAAATGCTCACATTCATTTATCCTGTGGTAAAATGGGTAATGGTAATAGTGTATCCATTACCACATAGAATGTCATAGAACTTATACTAGCTTATCTTCTTTGCTTTAAAACAATACATTTTGTACCAGATTTTATGTAATTTTTATCTCTATGGATATATAACACTATTCAACTTACTGCTTAGGTTAGAAACCCTAAAGAAATCCATTATTTCATCCTAGCTGCCATAAATGACTACTACCATGCTGAATCCAGAATTAAGTTCTGACAAGTCAACAGGAATTATTTTCATTGAACCATATGTCAAATTAGCGTACTGATATGTCACTATTTTTATATTAACATAATGCAGTTGTTTGAGTAATGACTTAACTTTTCTAGATGCATTTCCTTATTTTAAAAGGATGTATATATAAAACTCATTCAAAATGGGTTTAAAAGATAGTATAACCATGTAAGTAATATTGTGCATAGTAAAAATGAAATGGAATATTATATTTTAGTGTATATAACAATTCACACTGTTTTGGGATAACTGTCCTCCCAGAATGATTACATCAATGTTCTCATCTACGGTATCTCAGATTGTGACTGGATTTAGAGAGGGGGTCTTTAAAGAGTTAAGTTAAATGAGGTTGTTAGGGTTTAAGCTACCCAGTCTTTTATACTTTATTAATGCAGTCCCAGCTTAATAACACACACACTTCACAAAGTCAAGTGTTTTAGTTTGAAAAGAGCCATGCTTTTGGTAAATTCTTTAAATATTAAGTACTGGAGGGCAGAGTATGGATAGTGAATACACAAACCAGATGCCCTAGCAATTCCCTAGACGTTAACGCTCATATATACATTGAAATTTTACTTTTTGTTTTTGCAGGTTTCAAATCAGTTTCACAATAATTTTTGAGAGTACACCTTGAGTAACATGTTAGTAGGCGCTATGGACTTCCCATTTCAAAATCTTTTCAACTGGTGCTTCTGTTTTTTAATTTGTCTTACATTCTAATATTAAATGAGAATAATTTTGAACAGTTCTTACAACTTAGGCATATAGTCATATTAGCCAATAAAAGTAAAGGCATCCTGTAAGCTGGCGAGTTTTAAGAACGTATATAATTATTGTCTTATTTATTTCTCAAATATGATTTAAAACCATTAATTGTTATTTCATCACAATATTTTCTCTTTTGAAGAATTTTGTTTTAAAAATAAACCTAGATCCCTATTTTAGTCATTCAATTTTCCTTTTTGACTCCAGTTCTTTGTTCACTTTTTGTTTATATACATATATACACACAAACACACATATATCTTTTATATATGTATGTATGTATGTATGTATGTATATGTATATATATGGATAACTCTTCTTCCTCATGTGGTTTTTAGGTGGGGACACAAAGTCCTGAATTTGAATCCCAGTTCAAGGCAGGATATGGAAACCTCTGTGTTTATTTAAGTCTTCAGCATTGTCTCTGCTATTTCACATGGTTGGGAATGGTCAGAAGAGATCATGTTTATGAAAATAATTTTGTAAATGGTAAAATGTACCTTACAAACAGTAGTGATTATTTTTCAAGACTTAAATTGAAATCAACTCTTCCATGAAATTGTTGTACTCATGGCTTAGAATTAACTGTTTTCCTGTTTGCCCAGATTTATGGCTCTTCAATCCTATCCTTTATTAGATTTATTTATACAAGTGTCTTTCTTTCCAAATAATCTTTGAAATTTCTTAAGATCAGGAATTGTTACCATTTTTGTTTCTATTACATTAATATTTCTATTGAAATAAATGAATATTCATATGCAATGTGGAAGTAATTATAATTTAAAGTTGTTAATAGTTTTTATAAAATGTTCCTTTATTTTATAAACTAAGGATCACCGACTACTAAAATTATGTTTTTCTAATTTAGAACAAAGCAACCTCAATAGATTTTTTATATTTATATCAATTTTTAGTGAATGTTAAATATTGAAGAAAATATTTTTGTTAATAGTTTCTCTAAACCTATTTTTAGACTTCTTGTAGAACATTTTTTTCTTTGAAATCCTTTTATTCACAATGAATAGAACATATAATCAAAGCACTTATGCTCTTAGAAAACTGCAGTTTACTAGCATCCTTAGTTGATCTGTCACTTTGTGCAGAATTTTAATTTCTTTTACCATCTGTCCTTTATTCAACAGATGTATTATTGCAGTTTAGAATATATTTATGCCACCTAAGAATTTTTTAGAAATTAAGCACTTTAGATTTATTTTGTCCTTGTGATAAATGTAATTTTTATTTTCAAAAGTTAGAAATGTTAATAAAAATATGATAAATTATGATTTCAGACTTTTAAAGGAATAATTTAAACTCTTCTGTTTAGATCATTGAGTTGGAAAATCGGATACAATCTTTTGAGAAAAGATCAAGAAAGTTAAAAGAAGGGAATAAAAAAATAATAAAAGAAAATTACTTCCTGAAATCCCTCTTAAAAC
The DNA here is from genome assembly GCA_004024925.1 of Scalopus aquaticus. Classification (NCBI taxonomy): domain Eukaryota; kingdom Metazoa; phylum Chordata; class Mammalia; order Eulipotyphla; family Talpidae; genus Scalopus; species Scalopus aquaticus. Next base: position 63,261 of record PVIJ01001174.1, on the reverse strand, counting down.
AGCAACAAGAAGATTCAGAGGCCAGAGGAAAAGAGCTTGAACAATTACAAAAGAGGAATGAAGAGGTAGAAAAAGACAATGCTGATCTTCAAGTAAAAATCAGTGAGCTGGAGAGAGAAGTCACTTCCCGAAGGAGACAAGCGGTGGAAGCTAATGGATTGAGAAATGAAAATGAAGAGCTGATAAGTTCAATAGATAAATTGCAGCATTCAGCAGACAAAGCTAAAACTGAGATGGCCACCATGGAAGTGAGATCTAGACAATATGATTGTAAGACAACCACGACCAAGGTAAAATTTAAAGTCACCAAAAAAAAGTGTTCTGTGGGTCGTTACCAGACTGTTCTCAATCACTCCATCAAGGTTAAGAGCAATATGCTTGAGAACCTCAGTAAGGACGGCTGGGAAGATGTGAGTGAAAGCAGGTAAGGCTCATTAACTTAGCTCTGTGGTGGGGACACTGTGCATATGTAAAGTACCAGCAAATGGAGATTGAATTTCAACTACTGTCGATTTGGTATTCAGAAAAAATACTGTCAGATCCTTTGAAATATCTTGGGAGGTCTTGTTCTGAGCTTATTGACTGAAATTTGCATGCAAAATTAGCCACAACTGCATGAGTATTTGAATAGGTGCCAGGAACCCAAAAGAAGGCAATGCTTGATTTCTTCCAGTGATGCTATTTTCATGCAGTCATGAGGCTTGAAATTGACAGTTTGGCAGGTTGATTTAATTTGCTGGCCCTTTGCATATTCACCACTGACAGCTAAGGATTCCCAGGCAAGCCTACTAAGTCGGTTTAGTTATCTTGTGACATGCCAACCTGGGAGGAGAAACATTTTTCCCCCTTAATTTAGTTAGATAAATTTTGAATGACCCATTTCAGCTTGTTACCAGATGTCTACAAGCTGTTTAACATCCTCTAAATTAAGAACCATCTTTACTAATTATTTCATGTATGTATTATGCAAAGTCATTGTACTAACTTTAATTGAATGGTGGTTAAGAATTAGTTCTTTAAAGTTAAAGCTCTGTGGATTCCGAGTCTAAAGTTATATAGTCCCTAATGAATAGCAACAGGAAAATAGTAGAAATCTGTATTTCTTTCCCTTACTCCTGGCTGTACATTCATACATGCACTTGAACTACATCAGTAAAATCATGAAGGCAAATTGGTGCTAGAACATCTCTTTTAATATCTAAATAATAAGGAAGTTCATTTGCTACCAGACTAATTGAAAAATTTTCCATGATTCTGCCTTGTTGTATAGCAACATATCTTTCCTTTTATTTTCCCAAGTTTTAAAAAAATCCGTAATAGTGGTTAGTTTTAGATATGGGTTATCTAGATAGCATTCTTAGTCACAGAACTGAATCTTAGATTTAAATGTGGTCCTCAAACTTTGCGCATATTAGATCACCTAGAGATACTAGATAGCTTTGAAGCTCAGGCCACACCCTGTAACAATTAAGTCGTTATTTCTGGACAGAATCAAGTTTCATTGTCTTTCAACCTCTTCAACTGATTCCAAGTTTGGGACCCACTGTTTTAAGTGATCATTGGGTCAGTTGAGCCCCTTGTTAAAATAGGTTAAAAAAAAAAAACCCAAAAACCTCTGTGAAGGCAAGGAAGGAAGGACCAAATATGCAGTCCATTTCTTTACCTTTTCTAAGGTTTCTTCCATTTTCTCAAAATCAGTTACAGCAAAATCTCACCTAGCTTAAAATCCCTATATCTTCAAAGAAATTCTAGTTTCAGCTAGTAAATACATCTCAGCCACTTGGTACTACTGCACTTCTCCTTACACAGTGGTGCAGTTTATACATGTGTGAGGATGTCTGTATGAATAAATACATGACAGTTAATCAGTATACTCAATTCAAATTTCATCATATTTGTGTATGTGTGGAAGATTACATATTTTGGGAAACATTATCATACAGTATCTCTTACAATATAGGATTGTCATTAAAGTTATTTAGCAGTGAAACTCAGTTTTACATTTTGAGGATTAAGTGTAGCATTTCCTGCCTGACAAAACAATCTCAGGAATCACTCAGCTGCAAAGAATTCACAGACAATTAGAAATCCCATGGTGGAACTTCAGCCAGGACTTCAGAACATTCTATTTCTTTTAGCTTTTCATTGTCTGAAATATAAGAACATTGAGAAAAATAGTATTCAGTACTTTATACATAGGTATATGAAATACTGTATTATGTAAGTATTACCACTACAACATTTAAGCCCCTTAATTACAAAAGCATGCTATCAAATAATAATAATTCAGTTTAATAACAACCTTGAAGTACTTTATTCATGTGAAAACAATTTATGGATTGGGAGAGTGAAGTGCCTAACAAGTAGTGGGTCACTCTGACACGTTGGAGAAGAACAAATTTTATACAACATTAGAAGAGGCAACTAGGAAACTGCATGATTAGCTTGGAGGCTAATGAGCTTTCAGGAGATTTTGTTAAAGTCTTATGTTAGTCTATAATACAATATGCAGCCCAGAAAATCTTAAATAATTTCAGTGCACATCTACCAGGAGTTCTGCTAAATACTTCTCAAATACACTTAGAATATGAAATTGAATTCTGACGTCATGCCCCACCAAAAATCAACTGGAAAAGATTTAGGAGTCATGGACAGGGATGAGGGGAGGGACATTTCAAAAGTATACATACATATTAGAAACATTTTAACAAGCTAGGCATGTTTTTCTTAGCAATATTTCAGGTATCATATGACTATGTCCAAATAGTTAAAAGATCAAACGGATGGAAAAGGGATTGAATTTGCATATATGCTCTACTCAAGCTCAGTACTTCTAAACTTTTTCCCCTTGCTTTCTTTTTTCTCTAATACAAATAATTAGCATTCTATACATTTTACTTACTCTTCTTGTTACCTATCCCGACACCTCCCCTGCCACCACCACTAACTAGGATGAAAACTACATGAGGGCAAAGATTTTCAATACTTTATTCACTTACTGCTTTACCCCTTACATCCAGAAAAGTACCTAGCACATATTTGATGCTTTAAAAGTATTGTATTATATGATTAGTGTCCATAAGTGATAGAACTGGGACCAATGTGTGAAAGCCTCAGAGCCTCAAACTTTACTAAAACTTCCTGACAGAAATGTTAAAACTTTCTGCCCTGGCTCAGAAAGTAGTGAGTGGTCTAACCTTGAATGTGTTAAAACATGTGCTTTCTGAGTTGACAGTAGCAATACTATAAAAGTGAGACTAGTAGTAATTTGATACTAGATAGTCTAACTTCTTGATGAGTTTTTATAATTTTATAAAATATATTTAAACTGATTTTCTCTCAACATTGGGAACCAGTAAATGCTCTAACTTACAGCTTTATGTGATAGAATATCTGGGTTTTATGTCTCCCCCTTTTCTCCAAAAGCAGTGATTCTGAAACACAGACTGCTCAAAATTTGGGAACAATTATTGTAGAAACATCCCAGCAAATAAGTCCCATAGAAGATGGAAGAGACCAGAAAGAAAGTGACCAAACAGAAGACAGCAAAATGCAAGGAAAAGAAATAGTACAAATATATTCAAACCCAGATGGCAAAACCCCAAAGGTATATGACAGTTTTACTTATTGATAAACTATGTTTTTTTATTTTATTCTTCGTAACTAAAGTTAATTTTTGTTGCCAGTAATTTCATTTGCATCCTTAAAAAGTTTTCTTTGAAGCACATGACAAAACTATTCTCTTTCAAATAATTTTCAAGTGCCATTCTGTTAAAGTCTTTTACATAGTTGGACATAAAATAGATATTGTTATCCAAAATATAAATTTTAATGCATTTGTATCCCAGCATCCCCCAATAATATTGATAATAAACTCATATTTTTAAAGTTTATCAACTATATCAAGCAAAGAAACTTCCATTTTTTTATTAGCCTTCATGATGATAAAGTTATTTGGTTTGACAAAATCTTTCATTTCTGATTTCTACCTTATTCCCTCTGCATTTTAAATCTTGAAAAACTGATGTTTAGGAATAACTTAACTCAGTAATTTTTGCCAATGATACATCATGTTGCCAAAGTATTTACCTATTCAGTATTAATTAGTAAAAAACTGAGGAAAGATCATTTTATTTTTTTGTGAAAACTCAGATTGTATTCGAATTAACCTATAGGGCTCTTTTAAAACCAAATATATAGGTGTTTGTTTTTTGAAATCTATCCAAAACTTTGGAGGAAAATAATTCAGGGATAACAAAGATTTATTTTCATTATCACCAGTATAAATTTCAGATAAAAATATATGCTAAATGTCTATCAATTGATTGATAAATAGATTTTATAGAGATACTCTATTCTGCCACATATTACTTGGTTGGGAATTTTGTTTAGTTGAAGTCAGTTATGTGCAGTTTAATGAGTAAGTATGTAAATAAAAGTAAATCGTAACTCCATTCATATAATACAATGTTGCATTGAATACAATACAAATTACCTTGAATTGATCTATATGCTCATTTTTGGCAGTCACAAAATAAATGTTAACCAAACTGTAGAAATCATGTTTGGAAAATATTAGAAATTCTCACTCACCCCAAAGGTAACCACTGTCTTTAATCACTCCCCTCCTTTTCTTTATAGTTTTGCCTCTCTTAATGTTATGGTTAATTTTAACTGTTTTGGACTTCCTCAGACCTAACAAAATAGGTCTTTGTTTGTATCTGGCCTTTTTGTTCATAATTATTTTGTTCATAATCATTCATTTTCATTGTTGTATATGTTATTTCTGAATATACCACAGTTTGTTTATTCACTCTACCATTAAACTTTTGGTTGCTTCAGCGTGAATTTCTTATAAATTGCAATGAATGCTTTTGTAGAAGTCTTGGGTTGCACAAGTGTGGGCATTTTTGTAATGAATTAGCTTGGGGTGGAATTAATTACTACACCATAGATTATGTTGTTTCTAAGATTTTAGTTGATAATGCTATTTTCCAAAACGATGTACCATTTTTTTGCACACACCAGCAAATCAGGAACATGTTTATTGCTTCTCATCAGTACTTGACATGCTAGTCTGACTTATTTCAGCCACTTTTGTTTACATTAAGGTATACCATGGTGGGTTTAAATATGGTCTGTGTTTTCTAATAAGGTATTAGTACTTTTTTGTAATCGTTGACCATTAGGAATTTATTATTTGTTCAATTCTCTGTCCATTTTACAAATGAGTTATCTGTATATTTTTACTCTATATAACAGATCTTGTGTTATATATGAGTCCATTGTCGGCTATACTCATTGTAGATATTTTCCTACTCCAACCTATGCTTTTTTGCTTTTCTTAATGGAGTATATTTTAATCAATTGTTATTCTTTTATTTAAGTCATCTTAATTCTGATATGGTCAAATTTACTATTTCTTTTCCTTTATGATGAGCACTTTTTAGGTTTCATATAATAATTTTTTACCTACTCCAACTTAAATAATTTTTTATACTACCTGCCTTGTTATAGTATCTTACTTTTTTGATTTTCATGTTTATCTTTGGCATTGATTTTTTTGTAGGTGATGTACAATGGGTAAGTTTCACATTTTCCCCCGCTATGATGGAATTCAGATGTGCATATACATGTGGGTTTAGCTCCAGGCTTTTGCTTCTGTCCTATCAGTATATATACCTGTATCATGGGATCTCATTACTGTTATTTTTTAAAAATTATTGTAATAACAATTATAATCTTATCTAATTTTCATGTGTGCATCATTATAAATCACTGTCTGTATATACTACATTAAGTTTACCGCTAAAAGTCTAATTCTATCCATCACCATACATTTGATCCTTTTTACCTAGCCCATTTCCCCTTGCCTAATTTGGCTTTGTAGTCTAAAAGTTTATTTTTCTTTATTTAGTTCTTTGTTTATGTTTCTTTATGTACTACATATGAATGAAATCACATGGTGTTTATCTTTCTATTTCTGACTTACTTTCCTAAGAAAAATGCCCAAAGAATACATCATTAAATATTGTATTTTTGTTGATTTTCTATTGTTATCTTTTTCCTGATAGGCCAATTGAGTGCACATATGCTCATTTTAAGTTCTTGCTATTAGTTATAGAATTTTATTGAGTAGATTTTTTTTAAATCTCCATTAAATAACTACTTTTAAGTAAAGAAATATTATGTTGATTTTCTTGATGTTGTTAAATAATAAATTAATTTTCATGTAACTTTTAACTTTAGGAATATTTTCATTACAAGAATCCAAAAAAATCAATTTTTCCAAAGAAGAATGGTAATATTCAAAAAAATTCCTATACAGCAGTTCCTAACAGAGGTAAGACTGCATTTGAAATTAAAATTATCTTTCAGTTTAATGTGGTTTTTAAAATATCAACATTTTATATCATTAACAGAGAAAAGTAGAAACATATTATTATCAACATTTTTTTGTTTAGTTAACAGAGAAAGGTGGAAGAATATAACTGCCCAGAAAACAAATAGCAATATTATTTTATTACGAGAACGGATTATATCCTTGCAACAGCAAATCAGCGTACTTCAGAATGCCAAAAAAGCAGCAGAATTGTCTGTTAAAGAATATAAGGAAGTCAATGAAAAGCTCCTTCATCAGCAGCAAGTATCTGATCAACGATTTCAGACAAGCAGACAGACAATAAAGGTAAAGGGAACTTTACAAATAAATAGACTATGTTCTAATAAAATTATAAAAATGAATATTTTGTTTTCTAAATGTTGTTTGGTTCATATTGCTTTAGACTTGTCTATGAGCTAAAAGATAAATTCCCATGTGCTAATTAATGTAAGAAGATCAATACCTGGATTTTTTTTTTTAATAAGGTCTATATTAAGAGACAACCTATTTAAGGGAGGAAACTACATTAAAAAGACAGACATTACTAGTATTCCCTTTTCACCTAGTTCTCAGTATTTTAATATGTCCTTTATTGTGTGATTTCTTAGTTAAAAAAAAAAACAACAGGCTCTGTAAATGGATTGGCCATGTCCAGAACTTTGAATTTGTGAGTGTAAATTACATTACTAACTAGTGTTTGTGTCAGTTTCTCTTTGAAAATACTGGTACAAAATGTGAAGATTTTAATTTAAATATCTATATATATATATATATATATATATATATATATTATATTCATCAATAGATGAAGTCAGACAGTAATATATATATTATCTCAATATATATAATATATATATTATCTCAATATATATTATATATATATATCTCAATATATATATTATCTCAATATATATATTATATATTATCTATCTCAATATATATATACTATCTCAATATATATATTATAACTTATCTATTCTTCTTTTACTCAGATGGATTGTTTCCTGCAACAATTTTTAGATTATGTGTCACAATAATTTAATACCAAAACAAATGAAAAAGTAAATATTATTTATTTGTTCCTTAATTCTCCATTCTTAAATGGTATTTACTTGTGTAAGAAAGACTTGTTGGAAATGTGTGTTTTACACAGAATTATTTTCTTTATTTTAGAAAATTTTAAATTTACCATCACCCCCAATTTTAAATTACACTTAAACTCTCTACTTGTAATATATATAGTGCTGTGATTCAAGCAATATTTAAAAATGTTTAAATTGTAAAGGATTAGTGTTATACTAGCTGTACTAATTAGAACTGTATTCTGATTTCGTTCCTAGAGTTGCTTTACACCCAAACCTCCACCCATGTGCCAAACTTATACTGGAAGTTGTTCTCTATGGTTTGGTTTTTAAAAATTTATTAAGACTTGCTTTATGGCCTATCATATAGTAGATCCTGAAAAGCTTCTCACGGGCATTCAAAAAGAATGTGTGAGAATTTATTAATACTTGAGACTGTATATTCTATTCTTGTTGGTTTCAGTGTTGTATTAGGTCTGTTATATATTGTTGGTGAATAATGATGTTCAATTCTTCTATTTCCTCACTGATTTTCTGTCTAAATATACCAATTATTGAGATTACTCAGTGTCATTACTTCTTGGGTATAACTTTTTTGAGATATAGTTTACTTACCGTACAATTTCGTCATTTAATTTAGTGGTTATTACAATATTAAAGTTGTATGGCCCCCAGCACAATCAATTTTAAAACATTTTCATCATCTCCAAAAGAAATCTAGTACCTTTTAGCTATCATCCATCTATTTCCCCATCTCTTCCTGCTCTAGGCAATCACAAAACTACACTGTCTGTATGGATTTGTCTGTTCTTAGCATTTCATGTAGATGAAGTCAGACAGTATTGTGGCTTTATGTGTTTTGGCTTTTTTCATTTAGCATCACATTTTCAAAGTTTATCCATATTGTAACGTGAGTCACTGTTAGTGTAAAGACTTTGAAAATTTACTCCTCCATAGAAGTAATGAAAAAACTGACAAAAATTGTTGGGTTTCAACATTTTCATGACACTAGGTACAGAACCCAATCTTCTGAGGGTTGATATATTTCTAAGGCATTTAATTGACAGAAAAATTTAATCAATGATGTTACGGGTTTCCTAAGCAATGAATTCCTAATCTTTGAAAAGATTAAAGATCACATAAAACTATTTTATATGGAAACTATAAAGCATTTTACTGAGACACTCTGCAAATTGAGGAATACTTATAATTACTCTCTGAAACTCTGAAAATTAACCAAAAATTTAAAAAAAAATGTAGGGTGTATTTAGTCTCTAGGGAAACAGCTGAATCTAAACAAGAAAGGAAACTGTGGCTTTTTAATTTGCCTTAGTCCCATCCTGAACAAAATGATGTTCCCTATGCAGTTACCAGAAGGAGAAGAATAAACTTCAGTCGAGGTCAAACATTATATTATTTAAATAGCTTAAAAGATAAAACTGGGAATAAGATGTTTGTAAGAGTTTTGGAAAACTATGGTATATCATGGAAATCTGGAGTTCAGATGCTTTCATAGAACTGTAGGCAGTCTCAGGAAAGAAATTAGAAAGCCTAAATTCTTGCCTGTCTTATGAGTTCCTGGGTAAGAAGATAGTAAATGTTAACTATAAGTGGTTTTCATTACATTAATATTAATAATAACTGTGTGAAAGGTAGAAACAACCTAAATGTCCATTGATAAATGGATAAGCAAAGTGTGCTATATACATACAATGGAATGTTATTTAACCACAAAAGTAATTAAGCATTTATACATGTTACAATAGGAGTGAGCCTTGAAAGCATGCCTAATGAAAGAGGTAAGTGCAGAAGAGCATATATTATATGATTCCATTTAAATGAAATATCCAGAATGGGTGAATCTATACAGGTAAAAACTAAATTAGTGGTTGCCATAGTCCGGGGGGAAAGAGACTATGGCAGTGATTGCTCAAGTATACAAATGTCTGTTTAAAGTGATGAAATGTTTTAAAATCGCTTGGTGACAGTTCAACCTGTGAACACTAAAAATATTGAATTGTACCTCTTAAATGGGTAATATTTTGGTATGTGAAGTATATCTCAATAATTTTTTTAATGCTAGGGGATTTTTGACAAAGAAATGGATCATTATTTAATTAGATTCTTTGTAAGAAATTCAGAACATCCACATGTGAGGGTAAATTCCATTTGTGAGAGCAAACACAGGGTGGAAATAGCCCTGGAACTTAGGGACAGTTTTGGTTTTTGGCAGATTTTGCAAGTCCACAGCTTTCTGATCAATCTCTTGCTGCTCTATAATGTTGTATTTCTCCTCTGTGTCAAAGATCTCCCCTTCCTGCTGTTAGAGCTTATGAAGATTCTTCTTGAAGTAAGCATCAGTGAGATGGTTTGGGATTTTCACACCAATGATACCAGTTTTAGTGGAGATGGTGAGAGCACATTTCTGGTGTGTCCTACACAGAGAAATCTGACTGTGGAATAGAGGTCCAGTCACAAGTAGCAAGACACTGCTCACCTGCTTCAAGTAAATCACTTCTTGCCTCTGTGATGCCCAGTTAGGATAATCAGAACAGTCCCAGGAGTGATGTTAAATCACAGGTTTCTCACATGCTGACTGAAGTGTTTTTGCCATGGCTCACCAGCTCTTGAGGTGCATTTTCAGTAGTATATTTCTAGGCATTATGTGAAGTTCAGCCACTCAGGTACCGTCATTTGTGTCACCACCAATTGGTTTTGTAGCCAAGAACTTTCTCCATCCTTTTCTTTTCAGCCCGGATTTAACTGCTGAATCCTTCCTCTTCAACATGGTCTTTCTAGAATACATAGCAGATCAGAAATGACTGCCATTTTCTCCAACTAGGACAGGGTTTTGACTACACTGGGGCTCCACCTTCTGTGGGTTTTGGCCTTTGCCTTATTAAACTTGCCACCTACATCAACTTTCATCACTTCAGCTTTCTTCATTTTAGCAATCATCTTCTTAGCTCTTTCATCCACCATCTTGCAAAATGGAAAAGGAAAATATATAGACATGTAATAGTAGTTACATGAATGTTGCTGATTATACATTGATTAGTTGTAGATAATACAAAAATCATCATCAAATTAAAAAACTTCCTGCCAGTATAAAAATTGATTAGCTAATAAATATAGGAAAATGTAAGAGCTATTTAACATTTGTTAGTATGGAAATCACCTATTATCATTGATACATGGAGCTCTTCAATTTTTAATAAACTCAACAAAGTTTGATAATTTGTTACATTTTTTATTATATTAGTTTCTAATTTAAAAAGTATGATCCCCCCCAGCATAATCATCTCTCTTTTGCAAAAGCAAAGATCAAGAAATACAAATACATTCAAGCTTACGATTTTGACTGGGTTTTCCAGTTTTAATTCTTAATTCCTTGATTTAAGAGCCTCACTCATAATTCATCTGAGACGTGATAAATGAATCCATAACCTTAATAACAAGATAAAAATACCATCCTCTTTTGTTCCAGTAATATTACGTAAGTATATTATGACTATAGAAATATCTTCATAGTCTCATATATGTCATCACATAGATTTAAACAGCATTGAGTACAGAGGTAAGCTACCAGAATCTATATATAAAAGAAAATGAAGCTTTACCCATAAATGCATTTTTCAGAAAATCTTTTGTTTTATCTTAGATACTAGATGACATATAAAAAGTCTTCTGATACCAAATGTAAATGTGTAATTTTTCATATGATACAATTTTTTTTAAAAAATCTTGAAATATTTGGAGAAAGCAGAATAATACCAATCATTCATCTATATATGAATAGTTACTTTACTATTTTTTCCTATATATATTTAAATAAAAGAAATGATTTCAAGAGGTATGTAATCAGTATGGATTTAATTGTGGTTCCCCAAAATTCATATGTTGAGGCCCTAATTCCCAATGTTATGGCATTTTGAGATGGGCCCTTTGGTAGACAATTAGGTTTAGAAGTAGTTATGAGGGAGGGACCCTCATAAAGGATGGGCCTAGGTGCCCTCATCAGAAAAGGAAACACTTGCTCTCTTCAGCATGGGGAGCAGCATAAAAAGCAGTTGTCTACAAGCCAAAAGCAGAGCTGTCACCAGTGCTTGACCCTACTGGCATCTGATCTCATACTGCCAGCCTATATAATTATGAGAAATTAAATATCTTTTGTTTATATCACCAGTCTATGTTGGTTTTGGCTTTGTGTTTTCTTTTATAGCTAGCTCATACTGGTGTTGGTCCCAGGAGTTGAGTGCTATTGTAACAGACACCTGGAAATGTGGATGCAGCTTTGCAACTGGAGAATGGGTATATGCTGTAAGAGTTTTAGGGTGAAGGCTATAAATGTGGACATTAGGGATATTCTGAAGAGGTCACAAATTGAAACGAAGACATGATATTGATGCATTCCTTATTATAAAGTGTCGAAGAACTTGGCTAAACTGTGTTCTGTTTGTGGAATGTAGGACTTATGAGCAATAAAATTGTATATATATATTTTTACTAGGTCTTTATTTTTGGCAACTTTAGGCTCACAGCAAAATTAAGAGGAAAGTACAGAGATTTTTCATATACCCCTTACCACCAAACCTACATAGCTTCCTTCATTATCAACATCCTTACTAGAAAGGTACATGTATTCCAGTGGATGAACCTATGTTGACATATCTTAATCATCCAAAGTTCATCATTTATGCTATAGTTCACCCTTGCTTTTGTACATTCTTTGGGTTTGGACTTATGTCTGGACATATATATACCTGTATGCATGCAACTATTATTTTGGTATGACACAGTATTTTTACTGCCCTAAACATCTAATGTGCTTGTCTTACTCATCCCTCTCCATCAACCTGTGGCAACCAGTCATCTACTCACTGTCTCCATAATTTTGCTTCTTTCAAAATGTAAAATTGTGGAAATCATACAATATGTAGGCTTTTCAGATTAGCTTCATTCACTTACTAATATGCATTTAAGTTTCCTCTATGTCTTTTTATAACTCAGTAACTCCATTTTAGCACTGAATAATATTGCACTGTCTGGATGTAGTACAGATTATTTCTCTATTCACTTACTAAAAGACATCTTGATTGCTTCCATGTTTTGGTGATTATGAATAATACTACTATAAACATCGGTGTGGAAGTTTTTGAATGTTTCCACTCCTTCGGGTAAATGCCAAGGAGCACAATTTGGATCATATGCTACGATTATGTTTAGTTTTGTAAAAAACCAGCAAACTGACTTCCATAGTGACTGCTCCATTTTGCATTCCCACCAGGAATGAATGAGATTTCTTATTGCTACACTTCCTGGCCAGCATTTGGTGTTGTCATTTTTCTGGATTTTGGCCATTCTTGTAGGCATGTGTCTCTTGTAGGCTATGTGTTTTAATTTGCATTTCCATGATGATGTAAAATGCAGAACATGTTCTTTTTTGCTGTTTATCTCCTTTAGAAAGGTGTCTGTTGATGTCTCTTGCCCATTTTTTAGTTGGCTTGTTTTCTTATTGCAGAGTTTTAAGAGTTCTTTGTATATTTTCAATGGCAGTCCTCTATCAGTTGTGTCTTTTGCAGATATTTTCTTCAAGACTGTGGTAAAATGGGTCTTAACATTGTCTTGATATTGTCTTTCCAGAACAGTAGTTTTTTATCTTAGTGAAGTTCAGCTTATCAATTTTTTTCTAATGGATTGTATCTAAACAGTGATTGCCATACCCACATGTCATTTTGAGATTCCCCTGTGTTATCTTCTAGGAGTTTTTTAGTTCTCCATTTTACTTTTGGGTCTATGATCCATTTTGAGCTAATTTTTGTGAAGGATGTAAACCTGTCTAGAAATGAATTTATAACTTATTAATAGTAAACTATACAAAGCTACAGAGAGAATTAGTGAACTAAAAAAAAATCAGGCTATATGAAACTTAACTTAGGAAATAAGGAGATAACAAATATGAAATACAAAATAAGAATTAAATAAGAGAAAGTAGGGCCTCCCCGGTGGCGCAGCGGTTAAGCGCTGCGCTATGGAGCTGTCGGCAGCGGCGACGCGAGTTCAACGCCCGGCCAGGGAGGATCCCACATGGCGTGGCAGACCTCTCCTGCCTTGCCCGCTGCTCCCCTCAGCAGTGTATTTCTGCTCCGCCTGTTCTGCTGCCCGCTCTGTCTCTGGTGAGCCCTCTCGCTGCCCCGCGCCTCTGGCCTGTACCCCAGCTTGCATATATAAATTAAAAAAAAAAAATCTTAAAAAAAGAGAAAGTATATAAATGCCAAACAAAAGTGAAAAGAAAATTTGAAAAAAATTAATCAAAACCGGTATATTCTAAAATTAATCACTGTTTCTGTACTTACACAGTTATGTATTTTAGTCTTTAAAAATAAATGCTTCACAAATACCCCCAGGTCCCAATTTGTAATAATAATCAAAAGTAAATATGCTTAAAATTTAGTATATGAACTAAATGAGGATTTAGGCAATAAAAATATACAAAATGAATCCAGAGCGGTAGTACCTTATTTACATGCTCTAAAGACTCTCAACTATGCTATTGACATCAGTACTTTCATATTTGATATTTGATCTTTATTTTCTAGTGTCATTCTGTAGTATTTCAATGTAGTATTTCAATAAAAACAATCATCTCTTGTCGAGTTTGTTTTATACATCTTTAAAATTTTCCATAGACTCTCTAAGAGTCATATTCCTATTTAATTTGTTACCATAACTGCCCTAAAATTTCCAGTAATAACTGTCCTTTCAGCTGTTAACTGTTAGAAGTAATATAATTAATACTAACAAAATTACTTATATCAGCCTATCATATTATAACTTTGCAGATGACTTTGAAAACTGCATGTCTATGCATCATTCTAGGAGATACTTTCATTTGATTATATGTCATACTAATCATGTACAAAACAAAGCAAAATAAATTTTCCTCAAACTGTATCTTCCAAATATTTCTTAAGAACCATTTTAAATCTCCCCCCCATCAAGTCTACAACAGATTTCTATGTTTTTTATCTATTTTCTTTCCAGTTCTTTCTTTTTTTTAAGTTTCATATATGTCTTCTATTATTTTTCTTTACTTTTTTCTCACTTCATTCATTATATTCTTTTCTTCTGTCCCCTTTTAACCTCAGATACCTCACTTTCATTTGTGTCTACTAGTTTTTAAATTTTTTTTACTTTGTCAAATTATCCAGGTAAATTTCTACTACTCTTCATTCTTTGCCTTTGCTGCACATAATTTCCTCAAACTCCTTCTATTTTCCAGAAAATGGAAGCATTTTGTCTTTCTTTATGGCTGAGTAGTATTCCATAGTGTGGCTATGCCACATCTTCTTAATTCATTCCTCTGTCATTGAGTACTTAGGTTGTTTCTGTGTCATAGATATTAATAGTGCTGCAATAAACATTGTAGAACATAAAATTTTTTGAATTGTTGGTTTCATATTTTTCAGAGATATCCAAGAGGGATTGCTGGGTATTTGGTATTTTCATTTTTAGGTGTTTAATGTAAATTCAGATTGCTTTCCAAAATGGTAGTACTGATTTAATTACCAATAACAGTGTAATAGGATTCATTTTTCTCCACATTCTCCCCAGGATTTACTTGCTGTTAGGAGTCTTTTTCATATATGTTATTCTCATGTAGGTGAATGATATCTCATTGTGGTTTGACTTGTATCTCCCTTAATAAAATAGCAATGAACATTTTTCCATATATATATTCACCTTCTGAGCATATGTTGGCCTTTTGGATATCCTTTCTGGTCGGTTGTCTGCTGCCCATTTATTAATTGTGTTTCTTGCCTTTTTCTTTTTAAATTATTTGAAGTTTTTATTTATTTTGTATATTAATCTCTTGTCAGTTATGTCATGTATAAATATTCCATTCAGTAGAATCTCTTTTTAATTTATATTTTCATTTGCTATGTAAAAGATTTTTAATTTAAGGTAATCTCAATTGTATATTTTTGCTTTTATTTCCCTTGTTGAGGCTCCAAAATCATCTTAGTCATTGATGTCATGGAATGTTTCATCAGTGTTTTATTTTATATACTGTATTGTTGCAGGTCTTAGATATGTCTTTAATCCATTTGGAATTTAATTGGGTGCATGGACTTAGAGATTTATCCAACTTCATTTTTTGCTTACAACTTTCCAGTTTTTGCAGCACCATTTGTTAAAGCAACTCTTCTTTCTCCATTGCCTAGTCACAGCTCCCATATCATTAAGTATTGGCGTACATGTAGATTTATTTACACACTGTTGATTCTGTTCCATTGGTCCATATGTCTATTTTATGCCAATACCATATTGTTTAAAATACAGTTGCTTTACTGTATAGTTTAAGTCCGATACCATGATGCCTCTTTTTTTCTCCTTTTTTCTCAGCATTGCTTTTGCTATTCAAGGTCTTTTATAGTTACACACAATTTTACTATTTTTTGCTTAATTTCTTCAAGGAATATTGTTGGTATTTTAATTGGGACTGTACTAAATTTATATATTTCAACTATATATATGTATTTTTTTATAGAAAGCAATCTTAATTTTACTGATTCTACCCATCAATGAGCATGGAATGTCTTTCTATCTTCTTATCTCACATTTTAAATCATGTAATAATATATGAAACATATAATTAGTATATGTAATATATAGTTTTAATTGCATAAGTCCTTCACATCCTTTGGTTAATTTCTAGGCATTTGATTCTTTGGAAAGAAAATATGAAATAATTTTCTTAATTTCCTTTTCTTGGTTGTATATAAAAATCCAACCACTTTTTGTATGTTGATTTTTTTTAACCTGCCACTTTGCTGTATTTATTATTTCTAATAGGTTTTTGGTGGAGTCTTTAGGGATTTTTATATATAATATCATATTGTCTGTGAATGATGATAGTTTTACTTCTTTTCTAACCAAATTACTTTTATTTCCTGTTGTCTGATTACTCTAGCTAAAACTTAATTTTTGTACTAAATAAAACAAGTGGTGAGACTGGGTGTCCTTATCGTGTTCCTGATCTTCAAGGAAAATCATCCCATTTATCATTGTTAGGTATTGGCTGTTGGATTTTAATATATAAACTTTATTATACTGAAGTAGGCACTTTCTATTTCCATCTTGCTTAGCGTTTTTATCATAAATAGGTACTGAATCTTATCAAGTGCTTTCTCTGCCTTTAATAATACTATCTTACGACTTTTCTCCTTTTATTGTGTAACTAATGATTTACTTATATTCGACCAAATTTGCATCCCTGAGATAAGTCCTACTTGATTATGATGTATAATCCATGTAATATATTATTATATTCAATTTGCTAGTATTTATTTCATCAATAATTATCAGAGGTATTGGTCTGTCATTTTCTTTCTTGTACTGTCTTTATCTAGCTTTGCTTTTACGGTAATGTTGGCATCTTAAAATATATGTGGGAGCTAAGCACTTTACATGTTTTAACTCATGAACCCAAACAATGACTCACTGAATTGAATATTATAGCTCGTTCTTTTATACAAATAGGAACTGAGGGAGAGAGAAAAACGTGCCCACACTCAGAAAGCCTAGAAAAATTGGTTTCAAGCCCAGGCTTTATGATTCCAGAACGTGTACTCTTAAACCCCATGCTGTACTGCCTTTCACAAATCAACAATGGATGGTAGCATTTATTCAATTCTATTGGTCCTATTTTTTAGAAATTTTTTTCTATTGGTTCTTTATGTTTAGACTCATAATAAATGTATCTTCATACTGTGTGTGACGCAGTTAAGGCTTAAATGATTGAAACAAATTGCCTAAGTCAGGCTAATATGTTGATTATTCTGGAATCATAACCTACCTCTATTTTTTGACTCTTACTCCATAATCTTTCTACATTTCTAATCTGACCTTTTAAACAACTTAGCATTTAATATTTTAAGCTTAATATCTTAAGCGTCTATCTACTAGCTAGCTAGCTCTTCAAGTACAGAAGCCATATACTATACCTATTTGATAACTTTCACAGAATCTTTCATAATCAAGGACAAAGTACATTATCAATATCAAATGAAGGTTGACTTATTGACCATTTTTTACCAAGACACTGATGAAATAATGTATATACTTGTAATCAAGGTTAAAAATTGTTTCCTACTACACAAAACTTCTACTTTTCTTCACTTCATCTAATCCACCACCCAAAACCTGGTTCATTGTGCCCTTCCTTCATGCAACATTGTGTCCCAGAGTCTTTCTACTTTTCCAAGTTTGCTATAGTGCACTATAAAGGAAGAATTTATGTTGTAATCTATTGAATTTGAGATGGTAATTTGACTTGTAAGTAAAAATATCCTGAATTTGAGAGAGAAGTTTAAGGACACATTCACATAGATCAACACTGAATACTCATTCAGAGTGAGGAAGCAGATGACATTGATAACATTAAGGAGCTAAAAAAAATGTTTGCTAAATCAAGTAGTGGATTATACAGTGCCATAAATATGGTGGAAGGTATGCCTTTGATATGAAAGTTAGTAATGTTGGTAGTGTGGTACTTTCAGGAGGAATGAAACATACCTCATGTTTGTCATAAATTCTAATGGCCCACTTCACTTATGTTACCTTTCTGTAAACTAAAAGTATTTAATTTTCTGAGCCCTGGTTTGCACAATGACCCACATTTTCTAAAAGAAGAGGATTCTCCCTTTATTCCCCCCTGCCAAGGGCTATTTGTGTATATTAACAGTAATTAATCCACAGTGCTTTGTGTTCACAGAGGAGGCAATATTTCCAAAATATTTGTTTAAATATGTTTCACAAAAGGTGGTCTGCAGAACCAGACTTTCACCCTAGACATTGTTGCCTAATAGACTCTGATCTGCCTTTTTAAACTTCTCAGTTGGAGTATGTCTAAGGATCCCAGACCTCAAATGTAATCTTTCAACATACATCTCAAAAACTTGAGCTGCTGTTTATTTTGTAATTAGAAATTATTATCTTCTGATCTCTTGGTGAATTGTTGATTCCTTGCCTTCTGAGTGAGATACAGTTAAATTCTGCAGAAGCAGCTTTGTCCTCAGAAACTTTTTTTTTGATAACAGCTGTCTTAAATTAGGAAGTTCCACTTTAGGATATGAATTGTCAAGTCTGTTTCATCTCTTGTTTCCACTAATTAATTAATCTTAGATTAACCAAACCCGAAGTACAGAACTTTTGACAAATGTCAAATTTTAGAATTAAAAACAAGGGGCCATTACTGATTTCCAAAATGCTTTGGGTTTTTAGGTTAATATAGCATATGAAAATTGAGCATACTAATTGCTTAATCTGAAGTCTTTTAGAAAATCCTGTAATTCTGAAATGGCCATAAACCGTCATCATATATGTAGATTTTTGATTATAACCTAAAGTTACATTTGTCTTTGGTTTTGTATTTATTTGCATAACTCTTACTCAAAAGATTGAAGATGTTATATTGTACTGGACTTCTTATCCTATCAGGAATCGTAGAATTTTAAATAGCCTCATTTGCATTTCTACAATCTATGTTCACACCTCTAGTAATAATGAAGTAGAAAACTATTCTCTTACTGTACTTCATTGCTAATCTCCAGAGTTTTTTTTATCTTACCCCAGTAGCTTGTGTAGTACACATTCCTGGTAGGATATTCAGTTTATATATGTCAGATTCTCTGGGGCCATGGCTTTTGCCAGATGAAGCACTTTTGATTTTGAAGCTGATGAAACACAGTGCTATTATTGATCTGTGCATGACAGAGCCTGTCTCTCTCCTAGCAGAGTGTAGCAACATTTATCCAGGAATTTGTGAAATGTCACTCGGATCATGTTCACAAGGTAAACTGTGCAAAAACCAGAATCTGAGCTGAGAATCCATGTGGAATTGGACGTGACTGTCTTATTCCAGTGTCCTATCTTCTAGATGAACCAAGTGGTATTTGTTAACAGAATGTCTGTGTCTTAAATTAGACTTTAAGGAATGATTATCATCACTTAGAACACTGTGTGCTGTAAAATCATACTTCTTATAGTCCGCTTTCAAATTTGCTTAAGCTCTTACCAGAGAAAATATTAAGAAAAGAAATGTGATCTGAATAACATCAGTTGGCAGTTTATTTCTGTTTATAGTGAACTGGTGTTATAATATGTTGCACAGTGTTATGTTCCTAGTAGTGTTTTCATTCTTTCTGTCAACATTCTCTCAGGTAAGTATGTCTCATTAAAATAACCACATGCCTGGAATAATTAAATTGTAATATTTTCTTGCTAGTGATTTTTATATTTATACTTACATATGTTTTAGAGTTTGGCTTTAAATGCCTAAAATAATTAGTTTGCATATTGATAGATTTGTGTTTGTAATTGTTATGATTCAATTTAGTTTAATGTACCTAACACATATAAGGCACTCTAACAATTGAGATTATTCAACAGCGAATTAAACATTATTCTTATTCCCTGTACATGATACTGTTAGGGGAGTTGCACCTGTTTATTGCAATACAAAGAAATAATGATATATGTAGGATAATTTATGTGTATTTGTATAAAACTATACCACGGATGTGCTGTGAGTGGAGAGAAATAATCACTCATTATTGGTATTATTTACTAAGGCTTTTGAGAGAGGTGGCATTTGTTCTTAAATCTGAAGTTTGGTTTTATTTTGAAGTTGTATATGTGGAACAAAGCCATTAGAAAATTTGCAAAAGCATCAAAGTGAGAATGTTTATTGATTATAGTGAGTGATCTGGTATAGCTATTGTTCTCAGTCATAGCTGTATGCTGTCTTTATCTATGGAGATTTAAAAATACCTATTCCCAAATCCTAATCTAAATTCATTAAATGCAAATATCCAGGGGTTGTTCCTGCTCCTTGCTAGTTTTTAAAAGTTCTCAAGTTTTTCTCATGTATCCTGAGGACTAGGATTAAAGTTTGAGGGAATGGAGATTAAATGCAAGGAATTGGATAAGAGGTTGTTTAAACATAAAGGCAAAAGATGTTAACCTAGGCAATACTAATGAAAGTAGAAAGCGAAAAGACGAGATTTTACAGTGGAATAATGCAGAGTTTGATGACCAGTCATATATGGAAAGGTTAAAAAAAAAGTTTAAAATATCTACCAACATTCTAATTAAAGATTCTAATAAAATGTTAAGTGTAGACATTATATATAAATGTGCATATATTTTTACATTTTTAATTTAAGCAACATTGTGTTATAACATTATTTGTTTCAGATATGTATCATTATAAATCAAGGTATGTTCAACATTTAAGTTCACTTCTAAAAGTCCAATGCTGGAGTATATTTGTAACAATATAATATGCTAAGTATTGTGGAGAGGGAAGATCTCATTTGAAAACATACCAAGAAAGTTGGTGAAAATATAACAGATATTCTTAAAAAGAGACTAGAACTCACCAAAAACAAACAGCAACAAAAAAAGGAAATACACAGCCCTAGGAGCTAAAATCAATGACAGCTTACATTGTAACAGTAGTAATTTGTAACTGAAGTGACATTATCAAGTAAGCAATATAATATTTGAGTTTAAAATTCAGAAGAGAGGGGCCTCTCTGGCGGCGCAAGGGGTTAAGTCTCAGCACTATGAAGCTATAGGCAGCCACTGCAGCACAAGTTAGATTCCCAGCCCTGGAGGTAACCTCACATGGCACAGCAGACCTCACCTCACCTGCCTTGTTGTCCACTGCTCCCCTCAGCAGTATATTTCAGTAGATCCACCTGTTCTGCTCTCCACTCTGTCTCTGGTGAATCCTCTCACCCTCCCCCACAGCTCTGGCCTATACCCCAGCTCTTGTATGCATAAGTAAATAAATCTTAAAAAAATAAAATTCAGAAGAGAGTGCTGGCCTTCCCAAAGTGTGGATTTTGGAAGTTATGAGATTCAGATAATATTTTAAAACATATTGCTAGATAAGAGTGACATAGAGAGTGGAAGCCTTGGGTTCCTCAGATTTTAGTTAGAAAAGATGAAGAAAGGCAGGAAAAGAGCTGTGTACAAAGAAAATCAAGAGAAGAGAGTATCTAGGAAGCCAAGTGATGAAAGAATTTCAAGGAGAAGTGAATGACTACATCAAATACTGATAATTATAGTGAATACATGAGCAGAATTGAAAAATCTGAAGAGTAGATGAATTGGCAAATGTAATTAAATATGCAACTAATTTAGTTGTTTTAATAAGTTTTACTATAGAGGGGAGACTCATAAAATTTAATAAATCAGCTCAAAATAAATAATGTAAAAATGGATGATTTCAGTGCTTTTAAGATAAAACTAACCAAATGTCATTAAGGATATACATTTTTTGAACAAAGCAATATAAAGCTTTGCTGTAAATATTTCTTAACAACGTTCAATAATTAGAACAAAAATCAGCTCGCTACAAATTCAAAAATTTGGTCTAATATAAAAAATATTTTCTGACACAACTGAAATTAGAAATCAGTGTAAAAAGTTAACTTTAAAAATTCTGATGCAAAGTATAAGGCATTTATTCTTAATTTTAAAAAGCTAAACTATATGTATTGTTGGCTTACAACACTGTACAGATTTAGGGGCAGAGAAATATCTCTACGTAATTATTGTGTCAAAAGAGAAAACTAGAAAACAGTTCAAACTGCATAACTAACATAGCTAAGATGGTGCTCAGATGGAGATGTATACCCTACATACTTACAATAAGATTAGAAAAGGCCAAAAACTAATAAGCTAACCATTTAATAAAAGAATGAGGGATTGAATAAATCCAAAGAAAATGAAAGGAAATATTAAGATAAGGGTAAAAGTTAATGTATAAAGCAAAGATAAAATAGACATGATCAAAACAACCCAGTGCTGGATCATAAAAACTAAAATATTGTTGAATAATAGCAAGTGTTGATGAGAATGTAGGTGAGTTGGAGCATTCATACATTGCTGGTGGGAATATTAAATGATACAGCTATTTTTAAAACAGTTTGGCAGTTCCTAAAACGGTAAAATCTAAAGCTATCGTATGCACCATCGGTTTTATTCTGTGTGTGTATGTGTGTGTATACACACATACATATATATATATATAAATATACATACATACACACACCCAAACGAACTGAAAACATAAATTCACATAAAACTTGTGTATGAATGTTCATAGCAGCATTACTTACAATAGGACGAAAATTGAAACAATACTAATGCCTATCAACTGATGAATGGAGAATCTGATGAATAGTCCACATGATGGATTATTATTCAGCAATAAATGGAATGAAGTAGTGACACATGCTACAATATATAGTAGAAATATTACAAAAAAAACCCCTCACTTAATGAGGCTTTCATAAATTTGACATTAAAAGATAGGAAAATACTAGAAAGGAAAATTAAAGATTTGCCTCAATTATGAACATAGATGCAGTATTTTCAAACTGTTAGCAAATCTAATCAAAGAATGTATAATATAAATGTCATGAATAAACCAGAATAATCCCAGAAATAAAAAGGTTGTTTCTTTATTAGAAAATTTATCCGTGTAATTACTGTAGCAAAGAAAGGAAAAATAAGTCATTTAAAAATGCAGAAAATCTGCAGTGAAGTCAGTGAGATGGCAGAATGGGAAGCAGCAGAATAGGAAGCGCAAAGACACCTATTCAACAGTAATACTTAACCAATTACCTTTGTGAGAAATCCGGAAACCCATTACGAGCTACCTTCACCTTGATGAGTGTGAAATCAGTTACATTAAAGCTGCTTAGAAAATTCAGAGCACCCTCCCAATATAGTCCCTTCCTCTGGCACAATTCCTTGTGATCAAAAAGAATTTTCTGGTTCCCAACTTCTCCCTGAGGGGTGAAATAGTATACTGAACCTATGTTCAATATTATTGCTTTGTAGGGTTGCCTCCTGAGGATTGTCTTTTTTCTTACCCGTCTCAGATCACTGATGGAACCTACCATACTCTAAACGTCTGGGGGCCACTGAGAACCAAGAAAATTGGTTGGGTAGGCATGTTGCTATTCCAGAGAAACTAAAGTATACGAGCAGAAGCAGATAAAACTTGGCAGTACAAGTTTCCCTCAGAGGAGTATTTGGATATAGATTTCTATTTAGAAATTTCTGTTTGTTTGTTTTTTCCAGGCACTCATAATCCCTTGCTCCATCTGTTATCTGTCTTCTCTATAGGGGTCTACTGAAGCAGCAGCATGCTACTCTTTTTTGCGCTCAGGAGCTCCAGATATCTATCTAGAATATGCCAGTCCCATCTAATTGAGCTAGACATAAATTAGTCCCTCAGGCAACCCTTGAAAAGCTGGAACATTGAACACTAATGCATTTCTCTCCTTTCTGAGGGAGAGGTTACTACGAAGTTATCAGCCTCAGTCTGCTATCCATGGGCTCTCTGGAGTAGCAGCTTGCAACCTAGCACTTTTATGTTTCTTAGTGACATCACCCATCCAGGTATCAAGATTATTCCTGGTCACATCTGAGCTCTGAGAGAGGTGAGACAGATCACTTCCTCAGGCACTCCCACTAGAAGCCATTGCAGAGATGTCACATCTACAGAAAAGATTTGTGTCCCCAGACACTTTAGTCACATTGATTGGTGAAGGTTTCTTGTTATACAAAATCAGTCCATAAATACTGGAAAAGGTTTATGTTTCTCCAGATGCATGTATGATAGCACAAAGTTACAAGGAACACAAAGAAAGTGTAAAATGGCCAAACCAGAGAAACAAAGCAAATATCCAGGAACTGAACCTAAAGAAGCAGGTATATGAATAATCTGACAAAAAAATTCAAAACAACCATTATAAAGATGTCCAGTAAGCTTAAGAAATGGAAATGAAGTATGAACAAAGTGGGAATTTTAACAAAGACATAGAAAATATTAAAAAAGAAACAAAAACTTTGGAGTTGAAAAAAATGAATTAACAACTGAAAATTTACTAGAAGAGCTCACCATCAGACTTGATCAAACAGAAGATAGAATCACTGCAGGTCATTTGAAATTAGCCAGGCAACGGAATAAAAAGAAAAATGAATGAGAAAAAATAAAGAAAACCTAAAGAACTTAGTGGATACTAGTAAATGGACCAATATATTCATTTTGGGAGTCTTAGAAAGAGAAAAGAGAATTAAATGGTTAAACAACTTGTTTAAAGAAATAATGAACCCAAAAAGCCAAATCAGAGTTATAGCTCACTTATATTTTGGATTGCTCAACCACAGATCACATGTAAAGCAGTGGCCCCAATGGACTATATCCTTGGTGTGTAGTAAGCTGTACCACCTATGTTTTGTGTGACTATATGATGTTTGCACAATGACAGCATTGTTTATTGACATATTTCTTGGTGTCTTATCCGATTCTTCTCAGGTATATTAGTAATATCTCGGTAATGACATGTATACCCACTATTACACAGTACATGACAGGACTATAAAAGCAAAACTGTCTTTCAAATATGGAGACTTTCCCAGTTAAACAAAAGATGAGGAAGTTCATCACTGCTAGATCTGCTTTACAAAAAATATCAAAGGAGTTTTTTGAGTTTAAACAAAAGACTGAATAGCAACATGAAAATGGCAAGCCCACTGGTAAAGGTAAATATATAGACAAACACAGAATTCTGTAGTATTGTAATGGTGGTGTGTAATCACTTTTAATGCTATGGTAGACATTAAAAGACAAATATATAAAAAGTAATTATGGTAATGGATAGGCAACATGAAAAGATGTAATTTGTAACAGCAATAGAAAAATTCATAGAAGGGAGAAGTGAACATGAAGAGTTGATATGTAGAATTATATTATCAGTTATTGTTACAAGTTTTATTTAAGTATAGTAGCAATGGAACTTAAATTTAAGATACACACACCCAAAAATGAGAAAGAAAGCATGTTGCTACAAAAAAAAAAAAAAAAAAAAAAAAATAAAAAAAAAAAAACAAAAAAAAAAAAAAAAAAAAAAAAAAAAAAAAAAAAAAAAAAAAAAAACGAAATTTGAAAAGAAACAGCAAAGGAGTAAACAAACAAAAGAGCTATAAGACAGACTGAAAAGAACAAAATGACAATAATAAGTCCTTTCCTGTTAATAATTACTGTAAGTGTAATTGAATTAACAATTATTTTCCAATCAAAAGAGTAGCTGAATGGATTTTTTTTTATTTAAAGATAAAAGATCCAACTATATGCTGTCTCTAAGAGATTCACTTTAGAATTAAGGAGACCCTTAGGCGAAAAGTGATTGGGTAGAAGAAGACGTATCATGCATATCATAATCCCAAAGAACAGCAGTAGCTACGTGAGTATCAGACAACATAGGCTTTATATCTAATACATCACAAAAGGTAAAGAAGGCCATTCTATAATGATAAAAAAGGTCAATTCACATAACAATTATAAATATTTGCTTACCACATGTTAGCACTTCTAAACACGTGAAGCAAACTTTGACAGGATTGAAGGGAGAAATAAATAAGACAATACTTCCAGGAGATTTTAATACTCTAATTGTGGATGGAACAACTAGACAGAAGATTAATAAGGAAATAGAGAACTTGAACAATACTGTCGACCAATTGGACCTAGTAAACATACACAGAACGCTCCCCCCACTACATGTTCTCAAGTACACATGCAGTATTCTCCAGGATAGTCCACATGTTAGGTCAAAAAATAAATCTTAAATTCAAGAAGCTTGAAAGCATACAAAGTATCTTTTCTGACGACAATGAATTGAGACCAGAAATCGATAGCAGAAGGAAAATTATAAAACTCCCAAATAGGTAGAATTTAAGCAAAACTCTCTTAAGCAGCAAATAGATCAAAGAAGTCACCAGGGAAATTAAAAAGATACCTTGAGGCAAATGAAAATGAAAACTCTTATCAAAATGTGTTTGTTGCATGCTGTGAAAGCAGTGTTAAAAGGGAAGTTTGTATACTATACTACATAAATATGTTCAGAAGGTAAATCTCATCTTGTGATTTTTACCACAATGAAAATAATAGACAAACATTTGGTACAGTTGCATACCTTTTCATGACAAAATTCTCTTATTAAACCAGGAATAGCAGAGAGCTTTCTTATTCTGTTAAAAACTATGAAGAACCTGAAACGATCATACTAAATGTTTGAGTTTGAAACATTCCTTTCAAAATCAGGAAGAAGACATTCATGCTTGCTCCTGGTACTTGTGTAAGATGGTGTACTAGAGGTCACAGGCAGCATACTAAGACTTGAAAAAAATGAAAATCTATAAGTACTAGAAGCAAAGAAACCATTATGCTTGTCTGCACAGAATCAAGGCAAGTTAATAGTTTTCAGCAATATTGCTCGATATAAAATGAATATATGCTAAGCTGATAGGATTCCTATTCATCAGCAATAAACACACTACATTTTTTTTAAAGATTTATTTATGCATACAAGCTGGAGTAGAGGCCAGAGGCGTGGAGCAGCGAGAGGGTTCACCAGAGACAGAGTGGGGAGCAGGACAGGCAGATCGATGAAAATACACTGCTGAGGGGAGCAGTAGGCGAGGCAGGAGAGGTCTACTGCACCATGTGGGAATCTCCACAGCCAGGTGTCAATCTTGTGTCTCTGCTGCCAACAGCTTCACAGCACAGTGCTTAACCACAGTGCAGCGCTTAACCGCTGTGCCACCAGGGAGGCCTGACACTACATTTTTTAAGAAGAAAATGTTATTTAAATTAAGTAGTAGGAAGTATAAGGTATCTGGGAGGGCAGATGCATCCCAATTTCAAAGATGTTAAAATGTGAAAAAGGAATGTCTTAAAATACCATATTTTATATTGGAAAATATATATTTGTATGTATGCAGTATATAGTCAAAGTACAAAGAAATGCAAGGGAATGATAAATGCCAAATGTATTTAGGATAGTGATGATTTCTCGTGAGTCAAAGAGGAGAGTGTCATGTCCTTCAACTCTATATTGGTAATCTGTTGTCTTTACTGTGTAGTTCATACATGGACAGTCATATTTTTATATGTCTATTGTATTTGAAATATTTCGTTAAAAATGAAGGAAGAGGGGCCTCCCTGGTGGCACAGGGGTTAAAGTCTCAGCGCTGTAAAGCTATCGCCAGCCACTGTGGTGTGAGTTCAATCTCCAGCCAGGGAGCTAACCCACATGGTGCAGCTGAAGTCTCTTGTCTCACCCGCTGCTTCCCTCAGCAATGTATTTCAGTAGATCCGCCTGTTCTGCTCCCTCCCTACGCTGTCTGTGGTGAATCCTCTCAACCCCTGCACCTCCAGCATAGACTCCAGTTCTTCTATGCATAAATAAATAAAAATAAATCTTTTTTTAAAAAAATGAAACCTATCAATGTCATTATCCCAAACAAATAATGCTGGAGTTGGAATAAATCTTTTCAGCAAGATAATACATTTGGGGGAGTATCTGATATATGGGCAGACAAGGCATCAGTGAAAAAGGTAGGAGTTGGACATCAACAAAATGCCTACTGAATGTGAAAACATTTTATGTATTAAGGAATACTTTTAAATGACCCATGAGATAGAGAGGACATCATAAGGGAAATTACAAAATATTTAGAAGTGAGAAGCAATGAAGTTACTGCTTACCAATTTTGTAAGCTAGAGCTAAAGCAGGATAACTAAGAAGATGTGTAGCCTTAATAAATTATTAAAGAAAAAATATGCACGACATTGATAAATCTATGTGTATGGTATCAATATTATTGCCATGAAAAAAGAAGACATGAGAGTGCTATAATATAAAAACAAGAGAAGGAAAGCTTTTAATAAAAACAAAAGAGGAATTGGTAATGCTGTCAGATGCTATAGAGCAACTGAAAATAAGAAGTTTTTGAACTTTATTAGACTTTCACTAGCAAGATTCTCTTGATAGCAAGTAGTAGAACTTACTATTTATCAGTTCAGCTCATGTCTTTTCCTCTCAAGTCAGCTTTCTTCATGTGGCCACGGCCATGGTTACCAGCCATGTGGCAGCATCCCCAGCTTAAACCCAGAGAAGAAAAGGATTTCTCTTTCTCATCTTTATCTTTCAGACTTTGCTTGATTTATACAGTTTCTAAATTTCTAGAGGGACAGGAAAATATAATTTTTAAACTGGGATATAATTGACATATAACTTTGTTAGTTACAGGTGACAATAATGATTTGATGTTTGACTATAAGAAATACTTTGTTTATATGTAACTTTTACTTAGGATTTAAGTTCACTTCCTTATATGCTTATTTTTATCTACATGAAAAATTGATGAAATTTTAAAGTAATTCAGGATACATGATACAGCTACTAGTGTAAGGCAGGTAGATATTGACTATCAGTTAATATTTCAATTTCTAAGTATTAAGGTGCTATTCATATTAAGTATATACTTAAGAGATGTCTGTCATTTTATTAATTTAAATATATAAATTTGGAACTGGAAATGATTAGCCTTTACCTTTATTATCCAAAATTTGTTAATATTTCATTTAGATCAGGGTATAATACATTATTTCTCTAAATTGATTTCAGTAAATTTTAATATTCATGTGCATCCTTTTTAGGGGCTATTGGAAATTATTTTTATTAAAATATGAATGACAGACATATGATCTATTATATGTATTTAGAAGTAAAAAGTATTTTAATTATAAGTGCCTTTCTTTTGAAGAAAAAATAGTGAAATTATAAATGCCTTTCTTTTGAAGACTATATAAAAATTAAGTATTATGAATCAACTATAATTGTCCAGACTCTCACTTTTATTTAGTAACAGAAACAGAGGTAGGCAATAATTTCCTTAGGACTGTTCACAAAAGCCTTTTTGTACAGTAAAATATTGTGCAATAAGAAGTAACACCCCAGTAATACTGGGATGGGAAAGCAATCAAATAAAAATATTAAGCTCTATTCCTAAGCAAAACCAACTTTATTTAGAGGAAAATCTTTATTTAGAGGCAATCTTCATGATACTTCTGCAGATACTCTGTAGTTTCTATAACAGTCACTATCTATAACTTCAGTTTATGGCTCTTCTTTACTCAGATACTGATACAGTTATTACTATCACCCCAGAACACAAACTAATAATTTTGGTGATTTGGCATGTTTAATTTCTTTTCTCTTCAATGTTTGGCTAGTTCAATTGGCTTTTCATTCCGACTCTATACAACTTAAGTAATTGAAAAAAATATTGACAAAAAGCATGGAGGAAAAATAGAATATAGAGAACATATGTGTATAATATATGTGAGGAGTAGATATTCCAGTATTGGCCTAGATGAGTTTAAGTAGTAGAATCAGAAAAGTAAAAAAGGGGGGGGGGAGTAGAAGACATTGCTTAGTTTCTCCTTTGGGACATCAGGTGGCACTGCCATCCTTTGTCATTCCTGTTGGACATGAGGATTAGAATGGGAATACATTGCAACTTGTTGCTCATTAGTAAGCATGTCATATGTAGATCAACTATCTAGGAGGGTTGAAACTGAACTTATAATGTTATCACATAGACACTCAGAAACTTACGGTAGTGATGATGCTGTATTCTTCCATATATACTTTTGTTTCCAAATGTCTGTTTCTCTGTTTCACATTTGGCACATGAGTTTCAAGAGGGCTTTTATTTAAGTAACTAGAAGATTAAAAATAGTAAAGCTACAGTTGAATAAACCAAGTACTGTTTTTCCATGAATACTTGAAAGTCAACTGTATTAGTTAATTTTCTATATTTCACATATATTTTATTTTTAGTGATTCTTGTTTCATATTTGTGGGGACAGAAGTTTTATTGATGAGTTTTAACTTCTGTCCAGTAAAAATTCGTTAGTTATTCAGATTATTTTGGAACACATTGTATTGCTAGTACCACATATATTAATATTTACTATAAACATCTATATGTCAAAACTATACTAATTGAAAGAGACATGTTGTTAAATATTCTTTATTGGGACTGTTTTGAAAATTAAAATTGTTGGTAAGTTATTTTAAATAATTTCACACTTAAAATAATAGTGTTGATTTTCATTTTGAGAAATCAAACATGTTTACAAAGTATTTAATTAGACATTACTTAGAATTTACATTACCAAATATAAGGGCTTTGAATTAATTTTACTCCTCTGTTATTGAGAACAGCATATCTTTTATCCATATGCAGATATTCATATTTTTTGATAGAATGTAATTTGAACACATCAAGACAGATTGGCATTTTCAGTAGCATAAAAAACTGCTTTGTTAATTGCAAACCATTTTTAGTACGACCTTATAAGAAAGTAGCACCTTAAGTGTCATGCTTTGTCTTTAATGTGCACACTGGAGCTTGGTTCATCTGTACTAGACAACTGCACTTCATGAAAAGGGTTTTTTTCTTGATAGGCAATTAGCAGTAATTAGGAAGATTCACCTCAATAAGATGTCAACATGAGATTGTTTAAAAAAGTTGAATGTCAGTGACTTAAAAAGAAAGTTCTTCTGACACATAGGTATGGCATGTGAAACATGAAATGTTAATTTAACTTTTCTGCTTATTATTCATGCACAATATTATTTTGTCATTCAGACACTACACTGACAGAGTATAAAGGGTGTTAAAATAGTGCTGCTAGAATAAAAAGAGGATTAATCTACCATTGGCCAATTAGCCAAAGGGTACTTAATGGTCTCTAAAGGCTACTGAAGTCTAACTACTAGCAAAAGCATTGGTAAAAAGTCCTCTATATTACCTTCATTTGCTTGACATTTTGTGAAACATACTGTAGGCTTTTAATAACTGCATTTGTCAGAAAATAGTCTAGAAATGAGTGATGCAGTAACTCAGTGTACTTTTCACAGGAAATTTTGTTACATAAATAATTCCATCTCTGCCTAAGATCTTTGTTCTTTCTTTCAGCTGGAGGTTTTTAATTTTTAGTTTTTAAATATTTCAAATATAGCAAAGGAAAAATCATGTTTCAAATTTGAAACACTTGTTACTAACTTGAAATAATTATTAATCTGAACTATTTATCTTTGTAGATAAGTACTTGCATGGAAAATATTCTGCTGGTGACCTAGAAACCCATGTAATTTCTTTGTAATTCATATAATATTTTAATTAAATGACAATGCTTTTAATTTTATACATGGACAACATACAGAATTTTATTCCTTTCAGTTTTATTCCTTGTAAAAGTATAATATTCCCAACGAAAGAATACTGATTCTGTTCACAGGAGGAAAAAATGTTATTAAGACCATGTTAACTTTCTAGGAGGTTTTTAATCTATAGAATATACATAGATAATATTCAGCTGGAATCTCCTCTCTAATATCTTTTTCTTTAATTCTGGTAACAAAGTTACTATATTATAGGGTTTTTTAAATTCACAATAATATTTCTTAATTGTTCATCTAACTTAAATGAGAATCAGAATGATTTAATTTTATTGTGAGATATAAATGAACTTATCTATATATTCAACGTGAAATAACGTCTCTGTATGTTCTCAGTTCTGTGCAGAATTTAGGACTAAATATTTTGGTGAAGTAACTGAACACAGACTATTCCATTCCCTTAGAGTGCTGCTTATAAACCTGTTAAACATTCAAAAGCATTTTCTTTACATGTGTCAAAACCAGCATCATGTCCATTTAATAGGTAGATACTAGAATTGTGTTTTTTTGGAGACTCAGTATCACAGAGTGCCTAAAAATGTATTGTTTGTGCAAGGGGAAGTTGTGATGAGGGAAATGATTCTTTCAGACTTGATATTTTGTTCCTAAGCCCTTTTACTTCTTTTTATTTGGCTGCAAAATATTTTCCATGGACCCGATTTTACTTTTGCTATTAATTCATCCTTAAACACTAACATGTTTGCTTATACTTCTGTGGGAGGGGAGATCCCCCCATCTTCTCCAGATAGATCTCAGTTTATTCAACAGCCTTCTCCAAGATACCTTCTTAAGAGAAAACATTGCATAGCAGCTGGTTATAGCTGTGGTCCTTAATATTATACCTAGTTTTCAGGAAATGCTTGATCAAACAAATCAAGAGAGATACATGGGGGGAAGCTGGCTATAACCAGATTTCCCAGACAGGGTTTTACAGCAGCAGCAGCAGAAGCAGTAGCATCCTACACATTTCTAACTTATAGATTGGTAGCTAGATACTGGATGGCAAGGATATTAGCTTTTTTGTTTATTATTGAAAACAAAGCGCTAGTACAGTGCCTACTACATAGTGTGTATAAAAAAGAATGAACAATAGCTATCAAGTCACATTCTGAATCTAGATATTCCCTATCAAAATCTTTAAAAAAAAATTTTAGAAAATGTCACCTTAGGATACAAGAATAGAAGGATAAAGAAATTTGTGAATGAACTCCATGTAAGAACAAAAGGAAGTACATACATCAAGGAAGCCTTTTTTTCCCCTGTTCTTGGGATTCTACAGTTACTGTTGAGAAGGCAAAAGGAAGCTTTTGCCCAGAAATGTCTTAGTAAGCAATGAAACTACAAAATGAAGATCTGGTAGAAGCAATTTATATTTCTAGCATTGGAAATGGAACAATTTTTTTTAAAGATTTATTTATTTATACATACAAGCTGGGGTACAGGCCAGAGGCATGGGGCGGCGAGAGGGTTCACCAGAGACGGAGTGGGGAGCAGAACAGGCAGATCAGAAATACACTGCTGAGGGGAGCAGCGGGTGAGGCAGGAGAGGTCTGCTGCACCATGTGGGATTCTCCCTGGCTGGACGTCGAACTCGCATCGCGAGCTGCTGGCAGCTCCACAGCTCAGCGCTCAACCGCTGCACCACCAGGGAGGCCCGGAAATGGAACAATTTTTAAAGCAGTTGAAGAAACTAACATAAAATTAAGGATAAGGAAAAGAAAATTAAACCAGATTGTGACTATTATATAAACTACATTGTGAGGTTTGGGATACAGGCTTCAGTGGAACAGGTTGGAAATAAGAAAATAAGTAGTAGATTCAAAAAAGGGCAGATTTTTTTTTAAGATTTTTTATTTGTTTATTTATTTTTTTAATTTATACATACAAGCTGGGGTACAGGCCAGAGGCTTGGGGCGGCGAGAGGGTTCACCAGAGACAGAGCGGGTAGCAGAACAGGCAGATCAGAAATACACTGCTGAGGGGAGCAGCGGGCGAGGCAGGAGAGGTCTGCCGCGCAATGTGGGATTCTCCCTGGCTGGGCGTCGAACTTGCGTCCCCACTGCCGACAGCTCCACAGCGCAGCGCTTAACCGCTGCGCCACCAGGGAGGCCCCAAAAAAGGGCTGATTTTTTATTTTTACTTATTCATGCATGCGGGAACTTGGGTGTAGGCCATAGCTTGGGGTGACGAGAGGATTCACCAGAGACAGAGTGGGGAACAGAATAGGCTGATCCACTGAAGAACACTGCTGAGGGGAGCAGTGGGTGAGACAGGAGAGGTCTGCTGTGCCATGTGAGAAGCTCCCTGGGCTTGGAGAGAACTCATGCCACAGTGGCTGGTAGTAGCTTGATAGCACTGAGATTTTAACCGCTGTGCCACCATAGAGACCGCAAAAGGGCTGATTTTTAAAAACAAAATTTATATCCAGGCCTCCCTGGTGGCACAACAGATTAAAGCACAGCGCTGCGGAGCTGTCAGCGGCTGCGGTGAGAGTTCGATGCCAGAGCAGGAAGAATCCCGCGTGGCATGGCAGACCTCTCCTGCTTTGCCCATTGCTCCCCTCAGCAGTGTATTTCCATCAGTATGCCTGTTCTGCTCCCCATTCTGTCTGTGGTGAACCCTCTGGCCTGCACTCCAGCTTGTATGCAAAAATAAATCTTTAAAAAAAGAAACAAACAACAAATTTTAGATCCTTAGCTTTTTATGCTATATAACAAAATACCATAAGTTTAGCAGCTTAGAAACCATCTACAAGTACAAATTGGAGATAGTCAAGATCATTGTGATAAAATGAGTATCACAGTAAAGCAAGTCGCTTGAATTTTTTTTGCTTCCTGGTGCATATAAAAGTTATGTTTACACTGTTCTGTAATGTATTAAGTGCATGATAGTTCTTTACATCTAAAAAATATATACATACCTTAGTTGAAAATACAGTTTTGCTAAAACCAGTGATACCCATCATTTCAACCTTAAGGTGTTAATCTTTTTTGCTGGTGCAGGGTCTTTTAAAAAAAATGTAACATCGGTGAAGTGTAGTAAAATGATGTATGTGTGACCCTCCTTGGTGGCACAAGGGGTTAAGTCTCAGCACTATGAAGCTATCTGATCCCCAGTCAAGGAGCTTTCCACATGGCACAGCAGACCTCTCCTACCTAGTCCTCTTCTCCCCTCAGCAGTGTATTTCAGTCAGTCTGCCTCTTCTGCTTCCCACTCTGTCTCTGGTGAATCCTCTCATTCCCCCCCACACACACACACCTCTGGCCTGCACCCCAGCTCTTGTATGCATAAATAAATATATATTTTTTTAAAAAGGATATATGTGTATATATATATTCATTATCTCATAGTTTTTATGAATCAGGAGTCTGGTAC
This sequence comes from Scalopus aquaticus, assembly GCA_004024925.1. Lineage (NCBI taxonomy): Eukaryota > Metazoa > Chordata > Mammalia > Eulipotyphla > Talpidae > Scalopus > Scalopus aquaticus. The sequence continues at coordinate 28,237 of PVIJ01001174.1, read as the reverse complement.
ACTTTAGTGGGGTCTTCTGTTCAGAGTATCACAAGGCTGCCGTATGTCAGCTAGTATGTCAGCTAGGCTGCAGTATATCAGCTTTTTGGAACTCAGGCTTTTTGTCCAAGCCCATGTGTTTTCTGGAAAAATTCTGCTTCTTACGGTTGTAGGCCTGTGGTTCCTATTTTCTCGCTTACTGTCTGCCAAGGACCAATCTCAATCCCTGAGCCCTTTCTTATGTTCTCCAGAGTCCTCTCATAACAAGATTACTTACTTCTTCAAGCCAGCTGGGGGATCTCTCTGACTTCATGGAGGCACCCTTGCCTTCTTTTGAAGGACTCAGCTGATTGAGTCAGGACCAGCCAGGGAAATCTTGCTTTTTGATCAACTCAGTCACATGATTAGGGATAATAATTTACCACTGCAGATTCCCCTTCACTCCTAATAATAATGCAAATAATGTAATCGTGAGCCTGACAATCCGTATTTGCTAGTCCCACCCACATATAGTGGGTGGGTATTATATAGGACATGGGTCATTGGGGTCATTTTAAAATTCTGCCTGCCACAGTGCTCACTACGAAGAATGAATTCTCCAATATGTTGTTTCCTTTTACAGTGGCTTAGAGGGTTGTTGACTTTTTAGCAACTGATGCTTGTTTAGTGTTATATTTAAATAAATAATTAGTAACTCCTGTCTAATTTTAAACTTTTATAGTGTTAAGTTCTTTTAGAATAATTGACTACGCACAAATCAATACAAATCTCACTACGTTTTTTTTTCTCATTGAAGTCAACTTTCAAATTGACTTTTTAAAGATTGTAGAGGGAATATACTGCTGGGGATATAAAGACCAGAGTAACACATCTGCCTCCAATAAACTGTAGCTTAGTAAGGATCCTAAATTAAGATCAAACAAGTAACTAAGAAGACAAAGTGAGGTTTTTGTCATGAGAGAAATTATGGGAATACATGTTTATGTGTATGTATGTATAGATGTTTAATGATAAATATCACAAAATTTTTATTAATCCAGATCCACATTCTTTAAGATGTTTTAAGATACTTTTAAGATTCTGTGTGATAGCATTTACTACAAAATAATAGTTAACTTTGCTAGGTAAGCAAGGGTCATCTCTGTTTTAAATAGGAAACAGAGTCAGGTACTTACTCTGTGTTACTCATTTGGTGAGTGGTACCCCCAAGGCCAGAATCCTGAAACTCTTCTGTGTGTTTTACGATGAACTGTGGTTTTAATATAATATGACTTAAATTATTTAAAATCTTTGATTGGGGAGAGGAAGGCCATAACATAGAAATAAATAACATGTTTTAATAAAGAAGAAAAGGAATTTAAAGAGGAATCCTATTTATTGTTAGACTCCGTAGCATATCTTTTTAACCAGGTCACCACAAAAGTATTCTTATACACCATGCCAAGTGTAAACAAAAGAAAATTATTTATACTTCTTGTTTCATCCATAGCACTTCTCAAATAAGGACTAGAGTACTTAAACTAAGAGTAGTTAATAATAAAGCCATAATTATTTGTTCAAAATTCTAAGGGATAATCAAAGGGTTCTAAACTGATAAAATATAGGTCTTACATGTTTATTTTAACAGGTGCTCTGTAGTGTTTCTAGGCATATATAACTCATATTAGAAATATACTTTAAAGAGTACAGACTTTAAATGATGGCCTTATCAAATGATGATCTTATCAAATGATGGCCATATCAAAACATTTGGTTTGTTTCTGTCATTTCAGTATTTATTTTCTGTTTAATTGAAGTTAAAATTTGCGTGTGTGTGTGTGTGTGTGTGTGTCTTTATAGGGAAATGCCCTTTTTGGCTTGGTCTTTCCTTAGTAAAGGATGTATTTGTAGTGACAGAATGAGCTACTGCGGGAGGAATAGACAGAAATCTAATGGCATTCATGTCTCACAAGTGACAGGAGTCACCAAGGTTGTTCATAGGAAGAAAAGAGCATGATCAAAGTTTTGTCTTCTGTGTTGCCTGATATCACACCTAGAATTGTAGCATTGAGTTAAGTCTTACCAAAGTGAAGTATCAAAGTGTTTAATTTAGATGAAGAGGAATAACTTTAGGACTGATAAATGCTCCAGTGCATACTTGTTAAGTGAAATTTAACTCATTCTATTACATTAATAATGAGTATTTTAATTTATTGATATATAGTGATAAACTAATGGAAGTTTATAAATGCAAACTGAAATCAATATGTGTCTTTATAGCACCATAAGTGTTACAAATAGAGAGACTTGAATTTCTGAGACCTTCCTTTTGATTTTTACCATATGGAAGATACGGTTTTAGATACTATGGGGAATTTGAAGGTGAACAAACAAAGGCACAATGAACCACAGATATACTTGACTTCATTATTGAAGAATAGACACACTGCTATGGGAGCTGAGAGAATGGAAAAGCTACTTTGTTGATGACAAAGAGAACAGAATAGAGAAGGTTTCATAAAGACAGAAATACTAAACTGCTCCTTAATTATGAAAGATTTCAGGGAAGAAAACACCATTGTAGAACCATCCATGTAGAAATGGCAGACAAGTTTGGGGAGTAATAGGCAAGTTTGACTTCAGATAATGTCTGACTGAAACACAAACTAAAGGTAAGTCTTAGAGCTGTATGTAAACCACAGACAGCCGAGATTTATTCTGTTGAGCAGAGGAACTGCTGGAAAGTTTTGGTTAGGGACTAACAGGTCATTGTTTTTCCTGAAACTCTATGGAAACATGCTTTTAGGTCTTAAAATATAGCCAAACAAATATTTTTTTTAAGCAAAACATACTTGTTATTTCACCAAAACACAGGTTAGTCTCAAATATTATCAAACCCTACTTTTTAATCAATCTGAAATATTCACATTTAACAGCATACTCTGAGTACACAAATACATATGTAATTGTAGACCTACTGGTATAGTTTCTAGAAGTGTTTAAATATAGTGTTAGTACTTAAGTAACTTGTTATGTCCATATATATATTACTGTACATGTTAGCTACGTCTTTTGCTGTTTCTCATTAGGATTCTTATCAAAGAAAGATTTTTTTCTCCTTTGAGAGATTTCAGTACCATTTTGTCTAATTGTTCCTTATGTTACACTACCACATTATAAGCTTCTTTGGAATAATAAAATAGTAGTGCAGTTATCCTCTTAAGGAGCTCGGTTGTTATGCCATTATAGCTTGGTGGCATTCTGCTGACTACAGATTGTTGGAGGAGAGGGGCTTACATTAAGACAGTTTCTTTTATGCTGTTTCATTAAAAACATTACCAGTATGTCATTTAATAAAATTTTTATGTTATTAAAAATTCACATGCAAGAAGTTTAGCGCAGTCTACCTCAACATTACAAAAAGGAATTGTCAACTATCAATCAAGTGTACTAGACTGAGCAAATTTGTTTGTGTGCTATTTATTTGAACTAAATCTCTAATAAGCCTCTTCTGCTAATTGGACTTAACATTTATGTTGCTAAATGAGAAGCATTTTGGCTGCTATATAGGGTGGTAAGACCTACCCAATGGAATAAACAACTAACATCTGTTATCCCGTCCTGCTCCAGCTTGGCTTTTACCACTTAAGTACATCAGCCCGGAAGTCAAGGTTATCAAATATGTGAATCTCTGGCTCACCCACATATATGCAAAGGCAAAGAAATAGTACATCATGAGTAAGATCAGCCAACCAAAAGATATTGAGTACAGCTGGTCCATATTGTTTTAACCTTTACAAGCCCCACAACCCTAACAACCTTAAGCAAAACTCTAATTGAAGTTGTTGTGGTAGTAAAGTTTTTATAATATATACTTTTATAATTAATTTCTCTTCTTTAGTATTTTCCTACTTGTAGAATTTTATACTGGGAGTTGTTAGATGGAGTATAATTACTTTTATAGTAGTTATTTATATTTCTTCTCCTATAAAAAAACAAACAGAAACTACATTTGGATTTGGCTGGACTCCGGAAAGAGAAAGAAGACTTACTGAAGAAATTGGAATCATCATCTGAAATCACAAGTTTGACAGATGAAGTTTCCCGGGTAACAGCACAACGGATGCAAGGTACATCACTTGGTTCTTCAAGGAGCATGGATTTGGAAATGAAGCAACTGCAGTGTAAACTAAAGGTGATTATGACTTTTAATAAGAATGTGAAAATACATGTTAACTTACCGAAACCTTAAATGTAGTGTATGTTTCTATCAATTCTAATTTAGATGTAATTAATAAAGGTAACTTACGTTATAAGAAAAAACAAAAATTCTAATACTACATTTGACCTCAGTTTTCTATTTTAGCTTGATAAATTCTTATATGGTAACTCATAATACTATTTTCTGAAAAACTGACAAGACACCATGAGAGCCTAACTGAGGAAATGGTAGAAACTGGCCATTGTCGTGTCCCACTAGTCAACTCTTCAGTCCGTCCATTCCCTCTGTATTAAACAGAATTCTGTTCAAACATGTAATGTATCAACATAAATAGAATTGCTTTTCTGTACATATTTGCTAGTATTTTAATTTGGTTGTAAGTTGGAGATGGATAGGAAGAGGAAAATACAGGGAGAAAGAAGAAACACAAGGCAAAGTTAGGTTGCTTAAATAGATTTCATCAAGTTAAACCTGAGAGGAAAAATAAAAGCAATGTTGCTTTTATTTATACAGAGTTGTGTTTATGTCCAGATGAAGCAGTTCACAACTTTAGAGTAAGGCTGACCTTAGTTTAAATAGAATTATATGGTGAGAAATGGAATATGTAAGTTTTAATTGGAAAGTTCATTTTCAAGCTACTTAAACTCATTTATTTCTCACATAATTAATTTTTCTTTCAGTGGGATTTGCCAACTGGAAGTTAAAAGGGCAGTGTATATGGTACCATAGATATAATGAGAAGCACTAGAAAGAAATATACAGAATACATTAGGAATAGAATGACCATGACTGTTAATAGGGTATTAGAATATTGAATTATCAGTTAAGCCCAGTTATTTTTAATGAAATATATGGTATGTGCACTCTCAATAATATTTTTAAATCAAGGATTACTGAATAAAATGAGATAGAATTTAAAGTAAATGAGTAAAATTGTGTGAAAATATCTTGCTTTATTAATAAGCAAGTATATATACTAACATTAAGATAAATGCTTCTTGATAAACAACGTCTAGGTAGTTTTTTTGTGTGTGCCAAACTTGCCACAACCACAACATTTAAGTTTAAATATCTTACATAATAAAAATGTGAGAAGAATGATTGTGCAAGTTTTGACACATGTATACTATCTTAAATTATATTTCTGGGACCTCCCTGGTGGCGCAGTGGTTGGGCGCTGCACTGTGGAGCTGTCCACAGTGTCAATGCGGGTTTGACGCCCAGCTGGGGAGAATCCCACATGGTGCGGCGGGCCTCTCCTGCCTCGCCTGCTTCTCCCCTCAGCAGTGTATTTCTGATCTGCCTTTTCTGCTCCCCACTCTGTCTCTGGTGGACCCTCTCGCCGCCCCATGCCTCTGGCCTGTACCCCAGCTTGTATGTATAAATAAATAAATCTTTAAAAAAAAAAAAGCGTATTTCTGTCTGAAAAAATGTGGAATAAAATATATTCCGTGAGCATTCTGTGTAAAAGTTTCTATGCGGAAGATAAAATCATTGGCTATTCTTTGATCTTTGATCTTATTTACAGCAGACTACAATTCATAGTTTTGTGATTCTTCTTATATTCAAGTCCTTATCATCCTAACATAACTTTAGTTTTCACCAAAATGAAATAGAATGTTAGATCCAATTATATCCAATCTAATTTAGAATTTTTTTATAATTTCTAGAAATTTAAGTTGATTTATATTTTACTTACTTGATTTCAGTTACTACTTTTGGTTTAATGTGATTTTTTTTAGCAATAGGCCCAAATGAATTATCTGTAAGCTATTTACATTACTGTTTCCCTCAGGGTATAAGTTTTTACCCATATGCAAATCTATTTCACTTTGGATGAATTTGTGAGTCACAAGGGTGAAACTAGTAAGAATGCCTAAAGCAATTTAGACCATGGTTATAATATTTAAAGTGACATTGTCCATATCCAGCCTATAGTCTTGGAACATTGACCAGGCTGCAATAGTGACAGAAAAGATAAATCTTTTGTTTTGTTTTGTTTCATGTTTTAATATGATATGAAAATTTCTTAGAAGATCAGGTACTTTTCATTACAAAATACTCTGCTACTACAAATTTCTGCTTTGAGTTTATTACCTTGTTAAGGCTGCCGTAATGAAATACCACAGAATGATGGCTTGAATAAGTGAAATTCATTTTCTCATAGTTCTGGAGGTTTGAAAGTCTAAGATCAAAGTATCAATGGGTTTGGTTTCTTCTGAGACCTCTCTCCTTTGCTTGTAGTTGGCCACCTTCTCACCATGTCTTCTCTTGGTTGCCTCTTAGTCTGTGTAGTCTCTGTCCTACTCTCCTCTATGAGAACATCAGTCACATTGGATTAGGGCCCACACATGTGATCTCATTGTACCTTAATTCCCTCTTTAAAGACCCTATCCAAATGCAGTAGCATTTTGAGATACCTGGAGTTAGGACTTCAACATATGAATTCTGAGGGGCCACAATTTAGCCCGTATGAGTATCAAACTGCTTGCATAATGGTTTTCCGAGAAATAGCTCATTTCTAGTTGATGTTTTTATGCTTAACTGAGAAAAACTTAGAATGAGAGTTTATTAAAGATCTATGTTTTTTTTATTTTATCCAATTAGTATTAGAATTTTCTATAAAAATTCTAAGATCAGTGTTCTTCACAGGTATATATGTTCATTCATTGTGAGTAGAGTGCACATGTGCATTTCTGTATCTTCATTTTCATCTGTGTTAGACATTATCTTGAGATACCTTTGTATACACAAGTAATAAAATTATACATATAAATTCCTTCCTGCAAATGATAAATCCTTTAGTTATTTATATTTATTTGTAGTTCTTAATATAATCGGGATTGAATAGTACTCTGATTTGTATGTATGATTTTTTGACTTTCTGATTATTGAAAGCATTCATCTTGGTATATACCATGCCATTGTTTAGTTTGCCCATCAGTAATGAAGGATAGTAATTTTTTATTTATTTACACAATCTATTCTCTCCCAAGGGTATGACAAAAACTTCAGTTGTAATTTCAAACACTTTACAAAGCATTACAAATGACATGCATGTCATTTTTATCTCAGATTTTCAGGACATTGTTTTTATAAAAATAATTTAGTTACTTTTTAAACTAATCACAGCCAGGTTACTTTTTAAAATACCAAATTTATTTATTTATTGAACTTATTTATTATTAATTATGAACTTATTTATTTTTTAAATGTTATTTTTGTTTGTCTTTTACATTACTGTATATTCCCCGTAGGTTTCCCACCACCAATTCACCCGTGAACCATCACCACAGTCCTCTGTGCTCCCCTCTCCCCTATTCTGATCCCCAGTCTTGCTCCCCTCTTGCTGATTGTCGCTCTTGTATTTGGTTCCCCTATTTTCCTGTTATAAGTGAGACCATTTGATATTTTTCTTTTTCCTTTTGGCTTATTTCACTGAGCATGATCACTTCTAGTTCCATCCATGTTGCTGCGAATTGCGGTGTTTATCTTTTTTGAATGCTGAATAGTATTTCATTGTGTATATGTACCACATCTTCTTGATACAATCATCTATTTTTGGGCAAGTAGGTTGTTTCCATACCTTCGCTATTGTTAATAGTGCTGCAATAAACATACGGGTGCCTGTATCCTTTTGGATTAGTGTTTTTGTGTCCTTTGGGTAGATTCCCAAAAGTGGTATGGCTGGGTCGTATGTAAGCTCCACTTTTATCAGTTTGAGGAAACGCCATACGGCTTTCCATAGTGGTTGGGCCAGTTTGCATTCCCATTGGCAGTGTAGAAGAGTTTCTTTTTCTCCACATCCTCGCCAGCATTTGTTGTTGCTAGTTTTTTTAATGTGCACCGTTCTCAAGGATAGTAATTTTTATTTTTATTTTATTATTTTTTAAAGATTTATTTATACATACAAGGTGGGGTACAGGCCAGAGGCGCGGGGTGGCGAGAGGCTTCACCAGAGACAGAGTGGGGAGCAGAACAGGCAGATCAGAAATACACTGCTGAGGGGAGCAGTGGGCGAGGAAGGAGGGGTCTGCCGCGCCATGTGGGATTCTCCCTGGCCGGGCGTCGAACTCGCGTCGCCGCTGCCGACAGCTCCACAGCGCAGCGCTCAACCGCTGCGCCACCAGGGAGGCCCAAGGATAGTAATTTTTAAACTACTGATGTTAGGTGTCAGTAATATATGGAATATAGAGAAACCAAACTAAGAGTCAGAAAGAGAAGAGCTTTAAAATACCACAGAGCTATGTTTCTTGGAAAACTAATCGTTATGTATAGAAACTTTAATAATAAGTAAGTAGTAGTATTAATAATTCAAGTAAGAAAGTACTTAATACTCAAAAGATTCTTTGTCAGTTGTCTATTACTAACAAACTATCCTAAAACATGGTGGCTTAAAACCACAGCAGTTTGTCATTTTTGTGATTCAGTAGGCCCTGTGTGGCCTTTCCTCTATAGTCCTTGCAAGGGGTTCCATGGAAGTATTCAATAGGGTAAAGTATTTAGGCCCAGGATCTAGAACTTTCCCATTGTCACTTTTGCCACATTCTTTTGGTCAAAGCAAATCACAAGCCTGGGAAATGGAGTTCTCCTCTTCATAAAGAGAAGCAGCAAATATCCAACCATATTTAGTCTGTTACAAGTTATTCAGTAAATCCAGTATTTAAGTTATCTTATTAAACCATTAAAATAATTTGCTTATATACTCTGCAATTTTTAAGTGATTGTGTTCCTCTATGGTTTTGATGTTACATAGGAATTTTAGTATACCATAGAATTTCTGTTAGAACATATGAAATAAAGCATTTAAAATAATTAAAATGTTCATTTTATATAACCTTAAGTATTGCAAATATATTATTCTACATGATAATGGCAATTATTTTCATGCTGCTTTAGTCTGGGATTGAAAGATGTATTGAAATTTGTGTGTATTTTTACTCTAGAATGCAACTAATGAACTCACTAAACAGTCATCTAATGTGAAGTCGCTGAAATTTGAACTCCTAACAAAAGAAGAGCACATAAAGGAAATGCATGAAAAGTATGGTCTTATTTTTATCCATTGTATTTGGTGCCACCTAGTGGCAGTTAATTCTATTAAACATTACCCTCCAAGAAACAATGTCAACATGTTACAAATTAAATTTTCCTTCCTTAGTTTATGTTTTAGATGAAAAATTAAGGAATATTACATATATTGCATGGATTATATGGATCCAATTAATATTTTAAATTAGAATAAGCACACTTAAAATTATATTTTCTATCTTAAACATTTAATTTTTAATAAATACAAATTAATGGTCATAAACAATAAACTTAGAATGTGGGAATTATTTGACCAAAGATATATGTGTAGGTTGATCCTTATATTTTATTTACAGTGAAGTTATTTTATATGTTTTTAAAATAACTGAGTGGTTATAAAAGATTTTATGTATGTAACTATGAAAAAGGGCTTAAAATGTCCTCTCACTGATACAAAATTGTTTATTTCTGTGTCTTTTATAGCTATATTAGAGTTTATAGGTTATAAAATGTTTAGATAGAATTCCAGTCTGTCATTTAAGATCTATATATATTTAAATAATTCAATTTATTTGATCAAATCATTTATATTATGATTTATATGATTTATATGTATTTGTATGCATTTATAAATATGTATATATCATACACATACATGTATGTCACAATATAAGTGAAGATCACTTAAAAGTGACATTTTGACAAAAAGTTTGATTAATTTTTTTAAACAGAAGTATCTTGAATTTTATTTCTAGATTAAGATGCTTATTGTTTAACAGTGAGAATTCTGAAAAGAACGTTCTTTGAATTCTCTGGCTCTTCTACCTGCTAACTCTGCATCTCAACTTAATAGTGTTAATTCATAAAGTTTTTACAATAATCAAATGAGTTAGTACATGTAGCAACATAGTAAGTGTTCAGATGTTAGCTATTGTTCTTATTACAGCAGAAATAATGGTAGTAGTTACCACTGCATTTACCGTTTTATACTTAATATGTTATCAACTTGAGCTAAACTGACATGTCATTTCAGTATCAAATGATACTCAATTAGAAGATATTGTGCCTAATTTTAGTGTCTTTATATAAGACTTTACATTTGGGTCTTAAGGTATAGAATCGTTTCTCAAATATAGCACTTTGATTTTTCCTAGCAATTCAAGAATGTAGTATTTAAATTATTTTATTAAAATAGCATTGTATTATAACATCATGTAAGTTTCAGGTGTGCGTCATTGAGAATCAACATGTGTATATACTACAGTAAGTTCACTACTAAAAGTTCAGTTTTACCTTTCACCATACCATTGACCTCTTTTTCCTATTTTACCCTCTCTTCCTTTCTGATAATTTAAATATAATAATTTTGTTTTCATAGATTTTATATATTTCTCAGCTCTTCTATTTTTGTTTTAATGCATAGTCAGCTCCATAACTACCATACAACTGAATTATATATTTCACAAGTATTCAAATTGTTAATAGAGCAATATTGTACTCTATACAATTTTATTTTGCAATTTTCATTAATATGTCATTTAAAAATTAAAAGTAGGCATAAAATTGGATAATATATAAGATACCTTCATAGTTAAAGTGTTTTCTATCACTCTTGATAAAATTTTTTTTTTCCCTTTCAAGAATGTCTCGAATGGAGAGGGATATAACCATGAAAAGACATTTGATAGAGGACTTGAAGTTTCGACAAAAAGTAAATTTGGAAAGTAATGAGAGTATTAATGAAATGATAGAAAGTCTTGAAAAAAAGGTATCAACTTCATATATTCACCAACTACAAAAAAGTTCCTTTCATAGTTTCCTTATTCACTTGAACATTCAGTCTTAATAAATTGATAGAAAATAGTCATAGCATATATATGTACTATTACATAAGTACATTATGGACTTTGAAATTACATTATTTACTTTAAAATTCAAGTTTCTAAAAATCATGTATGATATAGTTATACATTCTCTTTATAAACATAACATAAGGTAATCAAGGTTTAATTTTTAAAATCTTTAATATTACTGTGATAATTATATTTTATTTAGCATTTGGTTTTATTGTAAACTATAATTTATAATGATAGAAACATTTTTTATGAATGTGATAACCAATGACTATCAGAAGTTTTTTAAAAAGTATACTTACTACAGTTTCTTAAAAGTATAATTTTTCCTTATATATACTTAATTCAGTGGAAGAAAGTTTCATTTTAAATAGCTGTATAATATCTGATCCCAAAATAGAAATCAGTAATTTGCTGACTAAGATTTTTTGTGTGCTATTTGCACAACTCATAAAGCAGCTTGTGCTTTGGCATTCACTAAATGTTATCCACTCCAGAGAGAGCATTTCCTGACTTTTCTTCTTGGAGATAAAAAAAAAAAAAAAGAGTAAGTATCTATTAGCTCAGATGGATTTAAAAGAGAAGAATTTATAGGAGCAAGACAAATGCACATAAATATTCGTCTCTTTCATATACCTGCCTAAATTATCATTACTTCCATAGATTTTTGCACTGTTACCCTTCAAGTTATGCTCATTTTTGAACTTCAGTAGTCACTTCAGATGTAGTCTTGGAATCCTGTATAAGTAATTATATATCTTTACTGCATTTACTGAAAAAGAAAAACTATTTCTTCTTTCAAATGTGTGGTAAATGTTTTATTTTTAATTTTCTCCTAAAAGGTACATGTTATATTGGAGAATACAATGGAAAGATTTCCAGTTATCCATCATTTGCTTTGTTTCAGAGTAAAAAACTACTATCTCCTGCTACTATCTCCTGGAAGTTTAGTTAATACTTAAGGAAAATGTAGCTAAATACAGTATAATTAGTGGAAGACTACACATACCCCATATTCATATTTTTGATGCAATTTTTATATTTGCTATCATAAAATGAGTTCTACAAATAGCATAATTAAATTTGGTATCATAAGAAAATAAATGAAATCAGACTTATAATTCATTTGGTTTCTATTGAAACTATTATAGTAGGTTACTTAAATGCCTTTTCCAATAATAATTACCATTATGCTTTTACTGTAGGTAAAGACATTGACTGAAGAATGTTCCAACAAGAAGGTTTCACTTGATTCATTAAAGCAAAGACTTGGTGTTGCTATAAAAGAAAAGTCACAGTATGAACAGATGTATCAGAAAACTAAAGCGGAGTTAGAAAAAAAGGTAAGTTTTGAGGGCATTTTAGCATAAAGTTAGAATATAACATTTTTTTTATTTCTAAGGTTTTCATTTTTTTCCTACCCAAAACCAGTATAAGCTATTGAAATATTTCAGATAACTGCAAAAAACATTTACATCTATATATGAAACACTTAAGAATTTGTTTAGCAAACAACATTGTGTTAGAAAAATAGATTTTGTTTGACTAGATAATATCAAATAAATCCTACTAAAAATTGAAATTTATACAAATGGATATAAAATGTTTAGGTTTACTAAACTTATAAACTAGTTAAATATTTCTCTTTGATATATAGAAACCTTTGGTCTAAAATAACTTCCATGTCTTTAATGAATTGTAATTTTTAAAGCCAATAAATTACATGAAAGTGGGTACTCAGATCATTTTTTTGAAATAAATGAAAACAGCTGTCATTTTACCCAAATAAAAGTAAATGAATATATAGAGTAATGAAACTGTTTGTATGACATATATAACTCTTCCAAACTTGTTTATGAATATTTTTTTATTCTATCATTACTGGTCTTTTGCAGGATCTCAAGCTTAATCTCTTAGTATCAAAAGTAAATGAGACTGAATCAGCATTGGCAGAAATTGAAACAGCAGCATCTAAGCATCTTCAAGGATTAGCACTGCAGAGTGAGCAGGCCTTAGAAGGTGCACAGAAGAAACTACTGTTAGCCAATGAGAAAGTGGAAGAGTTCACCATGTTTGTGAAGGTTTGAATTGTTTGTGGTTTACTAATGTTAGCACTTTATTTCAGGCAGATAATCAGTGACCTGCTTCAGGTAATTTGGGGAAGACTGTAGTTTCTTTCTGCTTTTCTAAACTGTAAAGCATCTTCTTCCTGCCCTACTTGTCACATTTTTGAAAACTTCTATATAAAAGATATTTTTTAAAGATTTTATTTATTTATGCATACAAGCTGGGGTGCAGGCCAGGTGTGGAGTGGTAAGAGGATTCACCAGAGACAGAGTGGGGAACAGAACAGGCAGATCTACTGAAATACACTGATGAGAGGAGCAACGTGCAAGGCAGGAGAGGTCTGCCGCACCATGTGGGAAGCTCCGTGGCTGGGGGTCAAACTCGTGCTGCAGTGGCTCTGGATAGCTTCATTGTGCTGAGACTTAACCCCTTGTGCCACCAGGGAGGCCCTAAAAGATTTATTTTTATAGTTAAGTTAAAATTTTTCTTATTACTATTATTGTCTTAATGTCAATGTAGTTATAAAATATTATTAATCACTGAATAAATGTGGGGTTTTAGATGAAAGAATCAAGTCATTTCTACTCTACTCTCCTTTTAAAAATCCCCTAAGTAAAAACAACCAGAGACTTGCTCCATGTTCACTGAAGCTAAGGTTCACGTGAGCCCCAATCCACAGTCTATCTAGCATAGATGGATGATAAATGGCTTAGCAGAGCAGATGGAAGATAAACTGATGTGCCTGCAAAGGGCGTACCGTCTTGAAGTGGTCTGAAGACAAAGAACCCTAGAGAAGCCCAGAAATTGACTGCACAAGGAAGCACCAAAGCTAAGGATGATGGGAAAGGGACAGATACAGAGCTAAAAGCAGGTGGTTTTTTTGAAAATCTTTATATAATTTTTTATTCCCTTGTTGATATCTTCATTGACCCAGCAGTTATTCAAAAGCTTTTTATTTAGTTTCAACATGTTTATGTTTTACCTGGTTTTCTCTTTTTGGGTCATATCTGGCTCTAAACACTATTGTGATCAGAAAAGATACTTGATATAATTTCAATTTTGATGCATTTTTGAGCATGTTTTATGTCCCAGCAAGGATAGATCTTTGAGAAGGTGTACATAAGAAGAATATGTATTCATTTCTTTTGTGATGGAAGGCTTTGTAAGTGGCTATAAAGTCCATCTGATACATTATTTTATTTTTTTAAATATTCTTTTTTTTTAAGATTTATTTATTTACGCATGCAAGCTGGGGTATAGGCCAGAGGCGTGGGGTGGCGAGAGGGTTCACCAGAGACAGAGTGGGGAGCAGAACAGGCAGATCAACTGAAATACACTGCTGAGGGGAGCAGCGGGCGAGGCAGGAGAGGTCTGCACCGCCATGTGGGAATTTCCCTGGCCGGGTGTTGAGCTCGCGTGGCTGCTGCCAACAACTCCACAGCGCAGTACTTAACCACTCAGCCACCAGGGAGGCCCTGATACATTATTTTATTTGAAGTTATTATTTCCATATTTGTTTTCTGTCTGGATGATTTATCCACTGATGTAAATGGTGTTCGAAATCCTTCCTATTATTGTGTTGCTGTCAATGACATGTTTTAGATTTGTTTAAAAGTTGTTTTTTGGTTTTTTTTTTAAGGTTTATTTATTTAATCTGGGGTACAGGCCAGAGGCATGGGGCGGCGAGAAAGTTCACCAGAGACAGAATGGGGAGCAGAACAGGCAGATCAGAAATACACTGCTGAGGGGAGCAGCGGGCGAGGCAGGAGAGGTCTGCCATACCATGTGGGTATCTCCCCAGCCGGGGGTTGAACTCTCATAGCTGCTGCCAACAGCTCCACAGCACAGCGCAGCACTTAACTGCTGCGCCACCAGGAAGGGTG
This sequence comes from Scalopus aquaticus, assembly GCA_004024925.1. Taxonomy (NCBI): domain Eukaryota; kingdom Metazoa; phylum Chordata; class Mammalia; order Eulipotyphla; family Talpidae; genus Scalopus; species Scalopus aquaticus. Next base: position 13,223 of record PVIJ01001174.1, on the reverse strand, counting down.
CACTTGTGTGTATGGATGTTGATGGCAATTACAACTTGATGTATTGGTTACTATATAGTACCTGTCTTTGTTACTAATTACCTTTTTTAACTAAAAGTCTAATTTATCAGATGTGAGTATAGCTGTTCCTGCTTTTTTCTCTGTTAATGGCTTGAAATACTGTATTCCAATCTTTAAGTGTATGTTTTTCTCAAAATCTGAGATAAAAGTCTTATATGCATGTAGCAGTGGAATATGCTTTCTTTTTTCAAATCAAACCTGTCATTTTTATTTGATAAGTTTAGAACACTTGTATTTAAGGTGATTACTTATATGTGAGGATTATTTACTACTTTTCTTTCTTTTGTTTTTATTTATCTTTCTGTTGTTTCCATGTGTCTGCTTTTTCATTTGGATGACTTTCCCCAGTGTTTCTCTCAGTTTCATCAGTTCTTATTCTAAGTATCTACATTCTAGATTTTTGTTCTGTGTTTACCATGAGGGTTGTAGCAAACTTGCTATACCTATAATATTCTTTTTTATGCTGGTATGACTTCACCATCATTTGATTATACAGATTCTGTCCTTCATTCCCCTCAACGTTCTGTTGTTGTTTCATATTATTTTTTGTTTATGCTTTTGATTCCATATTACTATTTATCACCTTGCACGGTATTTTGTGTTCTTTTGTTTTGTCTTTTCACATAGAAAATCTGCTTTTAACTTTTCTTTGTAGAGTAGTTTGTGGTGTAAACTTTATTAGCTTTTCTTTGGGAAAGTATTTTTCCATCAGATTAGAATGATAATTTTAGGATAAATTATTTTTGACTGTCAGTTTTTTCTTTTAAAATAATGTGAAATATGTCATTCCATTGTCTTTTAGCCAGGAAAGTATGTGCTGAGAAATCTATAAAAGTTTGGTTGAAATGCCTTTAAATGTTAAATTCTTTTTTTCCCATAGTAGCCTTCTATATTTTTATTACTATTTTTTTGATAGCTTAACAGTTAGGTGTTTTGGTGAAGGCCATTTTGTATTTAGGAAATTTGGGTATTCTTTCAGCTTCCTGGATATCCATGTAATTCTTCCTTAGGTTTTGGGAATTGTCAGCTTTATTTCTTTAAGTAGGGTCTCTACTCCATTCTCTCTTCACCTTCTGGAATACCAATTATCCTTAAATTTCCACTTTTAATGACATCCGATATTTCTTATAGTTTCTTCATCTTTCTAAATCGTATTTCTCTCTCTTCATCCACTTGGGTCATTTACCAATTTGTATCTTTGATTTCTGAAATTTTCAGTCAGCTTAATTCTGCTTAAATTTTTCCATGTTTGTTCTCATTTCATTCAGTATCTTTTGTATGTGTGTCTTTTAATATTATCAGTCTCTTTAGTGAAGAACTCTTTCTGTTCCTTACTCTCTTTTCTAAGATACTGAAACTACCTTTCTGTGTTTGCCTGCACTTCCAGGGCCTCCCTGAGCTTCTTAATTATTGTTGTCCTAGAATACTTTCCTGTTAAATCCTCAAATTCTATGCCCTTTATATAGGTCTCTAGACTTAATCTTTCAGCTTCTATCTTTTATTCAAATGTTCTTTGTTTCCTAGACATGTGTGTTACCTTACTTGCTTTTTACCAGTTGAGGCACTATGTTTCTACTTTTGTATCTTTTTTGTTTACTTTGTGACAGTTGAGAGAAAGGTGGTGTTACAACCCAGCAGGGTGAAGGGAACCCTGGAACCTCCAAACCTGCCTGCTCTAAGTAGGTTCTGCCATCTGCTGCATCAAAATAAAACCTACTCTAGTATGGAAAGGAACTTTAATGAATTAGTGTGCAATAAAGAGAAGAAAAGGGAAAGAAGAAATAAACACCCACAAAACACCCAAAGTTAAGCATCCCCTCATGTAAATGCCCATCCAAACAGGATTGGCTTAAAGCAGGATCACTGAGGCCTAAAAACTTGCCTACTAAGGCACCTTCTGGTGGACCATAGGAAAGGGGCAGCAGGGGCCAGACAAGCCTGGGAAAGGAGCAAAATAAAAATCAAGATAAATGCTACCACAGGTCTTTCACCCACGCCTGTTTCAGGTGTCTTCTTCCATGTCTCACAAGCCCCTGGTATGAGTCCAAGGCCAAGATGCAAGCGCAGATTATTCACATGTCTCTTGCTCCGTGTGCCTCCTCCTTGCTCTCTTCCCTCTCCCTTCCTTCTTCCATTCTCCTCTCTAGCTTCTCTGCCTCCTGCTCAGCTCTGTCCTCCCATGGTTGGGGCAGGGAACCTGGAACGAACCTCCCCTTTCCCGGGGACCACCTTGGTACAGTGGGAGGTTATAGTTCAAAGGTTTGGTGTCAGTCTTGGTGGGGAAAAAAGACTACTTGAGGGGGACTGTTTTACACTGTCTCTTCTGCCCTTTTTCCAAAGCAAGCACTTTATACTGCTTTGCAAAGCCCAAATTCTTTGGCCCTACCTCCTTGCCACTCCCCAACATGGTGATCATCAGGTAACTCTTTCTGATTTCCCAACAGGGAAATGGGGGGAGTTCTGCCACCCAAACTACCAGAAGCCTGATTTTCTACTACTGAACCATCAGTTCCAGCCCCCTTGTTCATATATGTCTGCACTCTCCCCACAATGAAAAGATTCACCAAAAATATTCACATTTGGTCTGTGTGCCACACTCTCTGTGTACATTCCTATCTTGTTTGTCTCACTAGATGGTTATTGTCTTAGCCACAATTCCCTTTGCCTCTCCCTTTTCTACTCCCCAAGCAAATGAACCACCAGCCTCAGAGCAAAATACCCGTGGGTCAGTCCCCTGTTTCCAGTGATGAACTAGTGAAATTTCCTGTGAGTAAAATTTATTCCTTCCTAATTGTACTCAGGAGAAAAGATTTATCAAAACCTCCCTATTCCACCATGTTGTGGGAGGAGTCCCTCAAATCAGTATTTTTCTGTTTGTTTGCTTCCCTCTGTAAATTTATTGGGTAGTTTGGCATCTCTAAAACCCTGGTAGAGAAGGTACTCGACATAAAGAATATTTTTAAATTGCTTCACTCCCTTAGGTACTTTTTCCCATTAGTTAATGATTGTATTTATAAGTAATAACAGTACTGTGCTTATAAATTAAATATAAGATGAAAAATAATTGGATCGTATATATAATTGGAATGAATATGTGTATGTATATGTGTGGAATGTATATGTGTGCCATATTCTTCATTCCTCTAAAAAAAGGAGCTTACAGAATTTAAAAAAAATTATTTTTGCATAGAAGAACTGGGGTGTCAGCCAGACGTGTGGGGGTGAGAGGGTTCACCAGAGCCAGAGTGGGGAGCAGAACTGCTAAGGCTGCTAAGGGGAACAGCAGGTGAGACAGGAGCGGTCTGCTCTGCCATATGTGGGTTAGCTCCCTGGCTAGGGACTGAACTCACGCTTTAGCAGTGATATTGCTAAGATAACCCCTAGGCCACCAGGGAGGCCCTAAAATTAGGAGCTTACAGCATTTTATTCCAGTGTTAATAGTACCCCATTTGTAACAAATCTTTTGCTTTGTTTCTTTGAAAACTATAGATACCTTGGGAATTTTCTTACTGTAAAAGTATCTACAAAATGAATGGAATAAAACATTTTATCTCTTTTAACAAAGGTTTCAACTAGTATAAAATCAGACCAATATTGTTTGCCTTAGAGGGCCCTAAATGATTAGAGTATTAATTTTAGTAAATGTAATTTACCTTTTCCATATTTAAAATGTCATTTCCATATGCTTGTTGAATAGTTTCACTGTTTAACTTGTGATAAGTGTTTTCATTGAACAGTGTCAATATTTTACTTATAATGTAGAATCATGGCACTATTTTACTTATAATTTAAAATCATTTTTATCAAGAATTTGTTTTTTAAACCTTTGTTTCTTGTTTTATATTCTACTTAGCATTTAGTTGCCTTTTTAGCCAGAGAGAAGATAAAATACACAATTATAAGATTTATTTAGAATTTAATTATTATTGTTCCTGAAGTATTCTTTGAGTATGTTCTTTTTAATAACTTATAAACAGAAGAATGAATTTTGGAATTAGATATCTGAGTATTATAGTCTAGACAGAGTCATGACCTTTGTGATAATGTAATGGTTGTACTTTATCACATAAAGTAGGTCAGCAAAAATTTTCTTTCTAAAAAAATTTTTTTTAATATTTTATTTATGTTCAAGCATATGAATGATATTTTATGATAAAATGACTATCTAACATCTAGTTAGTCATTCAACAGTGACAAATTAGTCCTTCATACTTTTCACCAATAATGAGTAAATGTCTTAATAGATAAATTCAGGATTGTTGTGGTTTCATTACTTTTGATTTTGAGTAACATTAAAGGTTATAAAACTGGGAAAGATACATATGGATAAACAAGTTTTAGTAATCTTTCAGAACTTTTCCATTTATTTCAGTTTAGTGAAAGATTGTACTGAATCATCTCATTATACTGGATTTAATTAAAATCTATATTGATGAGGCCCAAGAATAAATTAATTAGGTGATAATTATGCATAATATAGTTTTTAAAATACTGCTTTAAATTGTACTTTATGAATTGAATCTGTATAGAAACATATATCTGTTTGGTGTGTAATGGCAGCTTCATTACTTCTGTTGGTAATTGACATTTGCTTTTCTTAACTGTGTTTTACTGCCAATATGTAGTTGATACTGGCACCACTTCAGCTCTGTAATCTGTTTTTCTAATAAAAGGCCACCAGCAAATTTGCACCAAACCATAAATATTGGGAAAGACTGGACAATGGGTTCTTAGGAACCAGATGACTGTCATCTTTGTCTTCCTTATACATTTATTAGCCTTATCACTAGGTGTGAATGCTCAGAAATCCCCCAGTGAAGCAACATCCCACCAACTGCCAACATATCAAACATTAATTTTATTACATTAGAAATAAATTCCCACTTTTTAAAAAATTTAAGACCTCTCATCGTTTGCCCTGCTTAGAATCTAATTATTTCCCTTGACTCTTAACTTTTGTCTATACTATAACTTGTGTTCATTCCAGACTTTGCCCAAGTTCTTCTTGCTTGACTTACCTTTCTCTCTTGCTCTTTGATCTAAAATTTCCAGATTTATCTCAGTGCTTTCCTCTTTCTTTCATAAGTTCTTTAACTCTGTGGTTAGAAGAAAGAGCCCTCATCTACCAGTAAGTAATTACATTATTTCAGGCAAATGACTTAATCCTTTATGCCTCAGTTTCCCCATCTATAAAATGAGTGTAATCATGGAATGTATCTGAGCAAGGGTTCAAACGAATTAGCATAGATAAAGCGCAAACCATTCCCTACTAGTATAGACATGCTATCTAAGTATCAGCTAGTAGTTGCCATTGTCATCTTCTGCCTCTCATTTATTTCCTGAATATTTATTACATGTGTCACATAAATTAACACTTAACTCTAAATGCTTGTATTTTTCTTTTTGTTTGAAGTAGATTGTAGCTAATCTGAGGGAAGGGACATTGCCATTCATTATCCTCAGAATACTGGCTTGTAATAGGGCTCATTAAACTCTTGAAAAATTGATTTTGTATCTGCTTCAAGAATTGTCTTGGATACATAGTCACTGCTTGCATTGAAGATTCTACAAAGGCATGAGCTATGCATGTTCCTTAATGAGCATAATTAAAGAATGTACTTAGTTTCTACATGAAATGTTAGGATTAACAGGACTCATTCTGTGCAGAACTTATTAGGGTACCATGTACACAAAAGTGCTTAATAAATATTATTATTAGTATTAATAGTAATAATGTTTGTTCTAGCCCTGTTGTGGAATCTGTGTTCCCTTTAGTCTTTTCACTTATTCATATGGCACAGCCAGATTATAGGAGAGGTGGAGTGGCCATCTGTTCTAGATCTAGTCCTGAATATGGAATTTTGCCCTGGGGTAAAATCAAGTGCTTTGAGCATCTGGCTGGATATATGTGGCAGAACTGAGGCTTTGAATTCTCCTAATAATGGAATAAAACACACAAGGGAAATTTCTAGAAATATTTGCTCAGTTTGATTTAGCCCTGATAAGACTTGTTAATATGCTTGTATGTGAGAGTCATATGCCAAATTCCCTCTTCTCAATGGTTTTTATTAGATATGAAATAAATATCAAAAAAAATTAATTTGAAGCTTAAATCATAAATATCAATATGTACTTTCTTTGGTAAGATTTAATAAGGAGTTTGGGGCATAGACATTTTTTACTTCTCTAATGAGAACATTTGTGGAGCATTATAATTTTATTTTGATATATACAATTGTTAATCCTCTACTTTTTTATTTTTAATTTTCAAATTTTTAAAATTTTTATTGTTATTATTTATGTCTTTTACATTACTGTGTATCCCCGCAGGTTTCCCACCACCATTTCACCCGTGAACCATCACCACAGTCCCCTGTGCTTCCCTCTCCCCCATTCTCAGCCCCAATCCTCCCCCCCCCTCTGATTGTCGCTCTTGCATTTTGGTTCTCCTATATTCCTGTTATAAGTGAGACCACTCGATATTTTTCTTTTTCCTTTTGGCTTATTTCGCTGAGCATGAGCCCTTCTAGTTCCATCCATGTTGCTGCGAATTGCATGTGTTTATCTTTCTTGAATGCTGATTAGTATTCCATTGTGTATATGCACCACATCTTCTTGATACAATCATCTATTTTTGGGCAAGTGGGTTGTTTCCATACCTTCACTATTGTAAATAGTGCTGCAATAAACATATGGGTGCCTGTATCCTTTTGGATTATTGTTTTTGTTTTCTTTGGGTTGATTCCCAAAAGTGGTATTGCCGGGTTGTATGGAAGCTCCATTTTTAGCAGTTTGAGGAAACACCATACGGCTTTCCATAGCGGTTGGACCAGTTTACATTCCTACCAGCAGCATACAAGAATTCCTTTTTCTCCACATCCTGGCCAGCATTTGATGTTACCTGTTTTTTTTTTTAATGTGCGCCATTCTCAATGGCATGAGGTGGTATCTCATTGTAGTTTTGATTTGCATTTCCCTGATTATAAGTGATGTTGAACATTTTTTTCATATAGCTGTTGGCCATTTGCTTTTCTTCTTTGGAAAAGGGTCTTTTTAGCTCTTCTGCCCATTTTTTGACTGGATTGTTGACTTTGTTTTTGTTGATTTTTGTGAGCTCCTTGTAGATTTTTGTTATCAGTCCTTTATCGGTTGTACTGTGTGCAAAGATTTTCTCTCAATTAGTAGGGTGTCTGTTTTGAATAATGTCTCTTTTGCTGTACAGAAGCTTTTTAGTTTGATGTAGTCCCAGCTATTTATCTTTTCCTTCACTTCCTTCGCTTTGGGGGATGTGTCTTAAAGATTTTGCTGAGATGTATGTCGTGTAGAGTTTTGCCTATATTTTCTTCTATAAATTTTATGGTTTCAGGTCTTAGGTCCAGGTCTTTTATCTATTTTGAGTTGGTTTTTGTGCATGGTGTGAGGTAGTAGTCTAGCTTCATTTTTTTTGCATGTAGCAGTCCGGTTTTCCCAGCATCATTTATTGAACAAGCTTACCTTGTTCCATTGCATATTCTTTGTTCCTTTGTCAAAGACTAGTTGTCCATAGATATGTGTATTTATTTCTGGGTTTTCTATTCGATTCCATTGGTCTGTGCATCTGTTTTTGTTCCCGTACCATGCTGTTTTAATTATTATTGGTTATATTTATTCCTAAGGTTTTGTTTGTTTTGGTGCTATAGTATGTGGTATTGTTTTCATTACTTCCTTTGTAGCATAGTTTGAAATCTGGGAGATAATCCCTCCATTTTTTTTCTTTTTAGTCCGGAGAGCTTTGGCTATACAAGGTTTTTTTGTGGTTCCATATGAATTTCATCAATATTTCTTCTATTTCTTTCAAGAATGTCATTGAGATTTTTATCGGAATAGCATTGAATCTGTAAATTGCTTTTGGTGGTACGGCCATTTTGATAATGTTAATTCTTCCAATCCATGAGCAGGGGATGACTTTCCATTTTTTTTGTTTCTTCCTCTATTTCTCTTATAGTGTTTTACAGTTTTCTTTGTATAAGTCCTTTACCTCTTTTGTTAGGTTTATTCCCAGGTATTTGATTTTTTTGGTTTCAATTTTGAAGGGGGTGAGTCTCTTAATTTCTTCTTCTTTTGACTGTTTGTATATAGGAAGGCTACTGATTTTTGTGCATTGCTTAGTATCCAGCTACTTTACTGAATTGGTCTGTAATTTTGAGTAGTTTTTCTATGGAATTTTCAGAATTCTCTATGTATATTATATCATCTGCAAAAAGCGACAGTTTAATTTGGTCTTTCCCTTTCCCTATTTGGATTCCTTGTATGTCTTTCTCTTGTCTTATTGCTCTGGCTAGGACTTCCAGTATTATATTGAAGAGCAATGGTGAAAGTGGACATCCTTGCTTTGTTCCTGATCTTAGGGGAAAGGCTTTCAGCTTCTCACCATTGTAATCCCCTACTTTTTTAATTGTGATTTTCTTCTGCTCTTTTTTAAGCTTTATGATATATAATTAACATATAATTTATTAGTTTAAGGTATATATGTGATAACCTAATACAAACATATATTATGAAATCCTACCACAGTAGGATTAGTTAGCAGATCCTTAGTAGCCATTTTATTCTTACTGTTGCTGTGGTGAGGACATTTAAAATCTACTCTTATTGCATCTTTGAAGTATACAATACAGTATTTTGAATTATAGTCACGAAGCTGTACATTATGTCCTTCTCATCTTCTCATTCTGTGTCTTCACTTATTTTATTTAGCGTAGTGCTATTAGGTTCAATCCATGTAGTCACAAATGTCAGGATTTCCTTCCTTTTTCATGGTCAAATGATATTCTCTCTATGTGTGTTTGTGTGTGTGTGTAACATTTTTTTTAATTGATCCAATTAATGTGAGTAATACTGCATAAAACATGGGACTGTGTTTTTGGTTTTAATTAACAGCTTGATGATAGCAAGGTTGAACACCTTTTCATTTGCTTGTTGGCCCTTTATATGTGTCTTTTGGAAAAATGCCTATTCAGGTTCTTTGCCCATTTTTTAATTGGGTTATTTTGAATTTTTGCAATTGAGTTGTAGGGTTTGTACATAGTTGGAAATCAGGAAGTGTGGTACTTGCAGCTTTGTTCTTTCTCAAGATTGTTTTGACTATTTAAAGTCTTTTAAGATTGCTTTGTCTATTTCTGTAAAAAGTGCTAATCAAATTGTGATAGGGATTGCATTTGACTTATAGGTGATAATATAAGTTATATATTATATTAATTCTTATATTATATTAATTCTTTATATTAGTTCTTATATATTAATTCTTTTGATACATGAGCATGGGATAACTTTTCATGTATTTGTATCTTCTTCAGTTTCTTTCATCAGCGTCTTACGGTTTTTGGTATACAGATTTTTTACTTCCTTGGTTATATTTATTCCTAAGATTTTGTTATGCCATAGCAGGAGAATGTTTTTCATAGAATCTACATAATAAATTTGTATTTAATGAAATAAATGATGAATAAACCCAAGCTACATATATATATGAAAAAGATATCTATAAGATAATGATACATATAGTGATACATACATAGGATCTTTAACTCTTCAGAATGCATTTTTTTAAAAGTACATTTTAAACAAAAGAAAAAAAAAACCTTGGCATGTGTTAGAACTACATGGTAGAATTAGGGGTGTGTTATATTATTCTCTGAATTTTTGTACATATAAAGTATTTCACAATTTAAAAAAGAGGTATCAGTCTCACATAATTTTACTAGTGAGTTCTATAATTCATGAAGGGGCAGGTAATTCAAATATTATGTAATCGGTTTTAATGTTTTTTTTTAATATAGGAAGTTTTTTTTATTAATTTACAATAACCCTGAAATCAACACTTCATAGAATAGCTTGAAGGGAAAACAAATAATGCATAGGTGAATCTTACTTATGAACATAGAAGCAGAATGCCTATGTTAGATGTGAACAAATCAATTCTGCCACCATACTTAAAGAATCATACATTATCAAACATAAGTATTATCCTAATAACACAAAGCTTGCTAAATACCTGAAAATCTGTCATTCTGTTTGTAATGCAACATTGGCAGTTGAATGGAGAAAATCTTTTTGAACACCTCACTAGATGCATAGAGCACATGTAAGAGGTTTCAAACCTAATCCTAACATATGAAAAACACTTTCAACAAACTTGATGTTGCAGAGACTGCAAGTTGGCTCTATAATCCACTTGCATCTCTGTATATATTAATTGAATATTTAATCAGGTATTTGGTTTCCCAACAGCTTTCCCACATTTCTCAACTTTTCATTTTATTTTATTTTTATTTATATTTTAAAGTGTATTATTGTGAAATCACTAAATTCTAGCCAGTGAGATATGGTTGGCAATAATATATGTTATTCGTATAGCACCTTTAAAATGAAGGCACATGTCCTCCCGTCCTCCTTTTCCCCTTTATTACTTGCAAGAAAACAGATACCATGATAAGCCATCTTAGACTCTTAAGAAGAAAAAAAGCAACATCCTCAGAATGGCAGACTGAAAAATCATAGAAGGGAAACTGGGTTCACAGCATATGGAGTTGTTATTTAACTTTGGAATACCTGTTCTTCTATCTCATTTGGCTACTTTTATTTGTGGCTATTGAAACAGCAACCAACCAACTGAACAACCATCTTTGTCTTACATGACATATAAGATAAAGTATACCTTTCAGAAACCTACACTAAATATCATTTTTCTTGGGCAACATTATTTCTACTAAACTTAGGTATGGGACAAAAGTACTTCTTACATTGCTATAGTCAATACTTATTCTACAGTCTAGGAAATGTAAATAAACAAAATATATAATTATAGAAAAGTATACAACCAACTGTGACTTACAAAGACATATTTATGGACCTAGAAAATGAAAATTAAAAAAAGTCATTAACTATTAGAACAGCAAGAATTTCAAAACAAGTTCAGTGTACAAAGTAACCTTTACAAGTAATAACATATTTGAAAACTCTTAAAATTTCTACTTACATAATAAAAATAATTACTAAATATCCAGAAATAAACCTTTCAAGAAATGCATGATGCCTAAAAAATGGACTGTGGAACACTAATAGACATAAACCAGAACTAGATAAAGGAAGAATTTACTTTGTAAATGTGTGTTCATTCCAAAGTTAATCTAAATGTCAGTGCAGTCTCAAATACTGACAAAATAATTCAGAAAGAAGGAAGGGGGGGGGGGGGGGAGAGGAAGGCAATTAAAAGAGAAAAGGAATGGAGATTTCAAAGAAGGAGAAGAATGAATGGAAAGAGAACAATTTCTCTAACACACTATCAAAACATGCTATAAAGCTGTAATAAAACACTGTAATTGATGCATTGAGCATCAATTAATGCATTGAGCATTGGGACAGAACAAGAAGTTCTGAAAATAGACTCATATGTATGAGAATTTAGAACATAAAATTTGATTTTGCATTTCAAATCATTTTCAGGACCTAGTAATCAATAGCACTAGAGAAGTTACTCCCATTTTAAAAAATAAAAGTGTTAGCTATATACCTCACACAACACACAAATTTTATGCAATGATACGAAATCCAAGAGTAAAAAAGTATTATCTTGAGATAGGAAAAAAAAACTCAACAGTCAAAACATAAAGCCAAAAATTAATATAGGACATAACTAAAGTCCTGATTATATAAAAACACGTAACTGTAAGGGAAAGATACTATAAACTAAGTTGAAAGACTAGTGACTGTGAGAGAATATTTGCACATATATAACAGACAAAATAGTATCTAGGATATATAAATAATTCCTGCAAATCAGTGAATAAAAGACAAATAGCCCAATAGAAGTAGGAGCAAATAAAAATAATTAACCAAAGAAAAAATACAAATAGCTGACAGAGATGCACAATTTCACTGGGAATCCAGAAAATGCAAAATAAGTAAAAAATAAACATAATTTGTCTACTATGTATCAATCCAAAAAATTATAAAAGATCTTTAAAGATGTATAAAGTCTAAATTGACAAGATTCTTTGGAAAAATATTCTTGCATGCTTTTGATTGGAATGTAAAAATGATACATTATTTGTAGTATGACAATTTCTTTGTTAGAATGGATTTAAGATAATTTGGCATCCATTTTTGAAAGACATAAAAATAAAATGAGATTATGCTAAATATATCAAACTGCCATATGTTGATATATTAAAATATATTTCTTCATCTATGAAAATATGTCATGTTCTAAAATTGGCAAAGTATTTCCTAGGAAATAAGACTCCCACTAAAATCAGGAATAAGTCAAGTATGTTCATCAATTATACTATTTAATATTGTTCAGGAGGAATGTACTAACAAGAAACTGAAGTATAGTTTAAGAAACTGAGGTATAGACATGCCCCCCAAACATGGTGGCAAACAGATGCTAGGATCAGGCTCTCCCACAAAATACTGATTTATGGAGAGAAAAATCCCTAATTTTGAGAGTCGATCTGAGGAGAACTGGATGCCCTACACAATACAATCATCCCCGTGGGTGCTTTAGACTTAAAGATAAACCGAAAAGTTGGAGTAAAGAGAAGAGAAAAGACATCAGACCCCACACGGAGGAACAACAACATGGAGAGGTGGGCAAACCAGCTTTATGGAGCACTGCTGAATACAAGGTTAGAAATTGTGGTGAGGTCGGAGGGCTCTGGCCAACCAACGGGGAGCACGACCCCCACTCCCGCACCCCATGAGTCCCCTCTCTTCCCTGCGTGGCAGCTCTGAAGTGCAGGAAAGCTTGAGGGTCTCTGAATTCCATCCACCACCTGGGGCTAGGTAACATCTTAGCTGGGAGGACAAACTGCCAGCACCCTGTGTGGTCCTAATCCCCCACTGGTTGCTAGGTGGTATATTGACCTGAGGAACCAACTAGGCAAGAAAAATTCCTGCTGAGACCACCTCAAACAATCTCCTCCCTTGATTATAAGTGATGTTGAGCATTTTTTCATGTATCTGTTGGCCATCCGCTTTTCTTCTTTGGAGAAGTGCCTTTTGAGCTCTTCTGCCCATTTTTTGACTGGGTTGTTGGCTTTGTTTTTGTTGAGTTGTGTGAGTTCCTTGTAAATTTTTGTTATTAGTCCTTTATCAGATGTATTGTGTGCAAAAATCTTTTC